>JAVQJS010102424.1:0-23224 GCA_036024795.1 Galaxias rostratus
AAGCATTGGCCAATCAGAATCATCGACTGTGGAGGGCAAAAAGAACAGGGCGGGGCTTTATCAGCCAGAAGAAGGTGAAGACACTCACACACACACACACACACACACACACACACACTCACACACACACACACACACACGCACGCACACACACACGCGCACACACACACACACACACACACACACACTCGCACGCACACACACGTACACACACCCTCCCTCTATCTGAAATAGATACATACAGACACAGACACACATACATACGCACTTATATATACACACATGCACACACTCACACAGATACACAGAGAAACCCTCACATTATATTTGAATATTTGTTAATTAGTGAACATACACCTAACACTGTTGAAACACACACACACACACACACACACACACACACACACACACACACACACACACACACACACAGTTGTTGATAGAGGTGTGCCACTCTATGAGAAAAGCTCCGCCCCCATGCTCCTTTAGAGCGACCGACGACGCTACGTGATTATCCTGCAAATCAAACACGATAACCACCCCACCTGTTGGGGCCTGCCCCAGTGACGGACTGCACAGGCCGGGGCGACAGGGCCACGGGTGCACCATATTCATCCTCGTTGGAGGAGTCCGTGCCCGGCTCCGTCCCCCAGCTAGGCAGAACGGTGACGTAGGGGTCCTCCGTGATGGCCGGGCTCGAGGGGGGGGACTCGTCCGAGCTACCATCTACAGGGGTGCAGTGGAGTGGAAGAAGGCATTACAATAAGGGCGGGGGGCAGGAAAGGTATTAAGAGTGTTTCGGATACCGGCGCGAGTGCTTGGAATCCTACCTAACGTCCCAAAAAAGTGTGTACCAACTAAAACGTGCTCTGGGCTTACCTGAGATAGCGCTGGATAAAACCACAGGAACGGTGGCACTGAGAGTGGGGTACGCAGGCACAGAGAGCGACGTATCAAGGCTAGGGTAGAGAGGAGCTGAGGGGCAGGCTGACGACCCAGGCGTCTGGAGACTGTCCAACTGCAGAGGGAAAGACCCGGAGATGGATCCCGGGAAGACCGGAGCGGAGGGACCGTTGAAGCTGGCTTGGGGCTCAGCGGAGGTAGCTGGAGAGAAACCGCATTTTACAAACCTTGACGTACGTTGTATGTTTTGAATAAAATTAGTCACCACAAAAATGTTGCGCTCGTATTTCAACCAGTTCTGAGGAAAATTGCCTCACTTTGAAAGCTCTTTGTTGGCAATCAATAAGTGAGCAATTTTCTTGAAAACAATGAGTTCTGGTTTGTGTGTGTACATGCAAATACAGAGAGACTGAGAATGAGGTGTTCGTCACAGGATCTGCACAGCACAGCGGTTTCTGTGCCAAACCAGTTCCTCCCTGATACAAACAATTTCTCTATGGGATCATTTAGCAAGAGAGCTATCTTTGGCTTCAAGAATGTTTTGCTTAAGAGTACAGTGTAACATGGGGCCTAATCGACAGCGCGTTTTGGCCTGGGTACTCTTCGAAAAGACATTTTTTACTGAAGTTGGTTTTCTATTTCATGTTTTATTCCATTATAAAGCCCAGGGAAGCTCAATTTAAAAAATATTTTGGGAGAGGTTGCATAATAGTACATGGAACAAACTTATTTTTGTTATAACATCTGAAACTTGAAGATCTTGTTCAGCAAGATTCATTTATTGTCACGCACTGTAAAGGTAAGCATGTTCACTGTTCATGACAATCTCTTTGTCACTGCCTGACCGGACTAGGAGTCGAAAACTCCAAACCACAAAAGGAGAAACAGTCTTGTCTTTAGAGGAACCGTTTCCCAACAAGGAAAGCAGCTGCAGAACACTACTAACATTAAGACTTTACCAACAAGGGCCACTGATGTTGGTGACCAGTTGCATAGTCACAAGCAGGGGTGTAATTTCCAGGGGGGGGGACACAGGTTAAACAACACACACACTTTTTCAAAAGGCATCATCGAACGCCCCCATTTTTTTTGACAGTACAAAAACAAGCTCCCTATTCAAAAATCCAGGAGAAACTGTCCGAACTGCGTTCCCACTCCATGGATGGTCAATATCATGAAATTAACCAGAAAGCAGTCAAAGTGTCTTATACAAACAAAGTGTCCTTGACTCGTACGCAATAACGGTGTCCTCAGTGTGTTTCAAATTCTTTAAAAAGGATATGAATTTCCTTCGTTTTCCTTAAAAGTGTTATCTTTTTAGCTGAGTCACGAATCTTTGTTCGGAAGCCTACAAAGTATCTGTAGAAGCAGAATGACGTCAAAGCAACACTGTAGCTCACCTGGTCGGGGAGTTCCGGGATTTAAAGCAGCATCCAGTACGTCACCATTGAACTCCCTTTGAAACGACACAAGCAGAAATTGATTACCTCAAAACTTCAGAAGGAAGACCATTAATAATCTCTATTTGTCACATATTCAAGATCACCTCTCTCTCTCTCTCTCTCTCTCTCTCTCACACACACACACACACACACACACACACACAAATTCGTTGGTAAGAAACAAACCTTTCAGTGGAGAGTCGGGCATCACTGTTGGACCCATTTCGTTTATAGCGAGCCCTCGGCTTTGGTACAGGAACAGGCATTACTGTACTAACTGGGGAGGACATCTGTTTCAGAGGGAAAAGAGTATAAGGCCAAGAAAACAGCAGCGGTACAGTGATACTGGAAGTGATTTGGGACCTTCTGTTGCAAGACAGTTATGCTTTGAGGTACATTTAATGCTGCTAAATTACAGCCTGTGCAGTATTCATATGGAAAAGAACAATTAAAGGGGGAGTCCATGGAAACGTGCCTGTGAATAATTTAAAAGTGGCACAGTTTTTTTTTGGCATAATATTTTCTTCTACTCGTGCTATCTTGTACCCACATTATTTACTAATCATGAACCACATATATATAACCAACCATCAGAGAAGTCATCCAAAATCTTTACATTCTATCGCAAAAAACATATTTCACACAAAAATCTGTCATGAATGGGTATATCGATCAATTGAGTTGTATTTGGATAAATATATCAATTCGTTTCACAACAGTTTACTCAAAGTCTTCATAATCTTCACATCATTTAACAAGAACTGCCTGTGACTCAATGGTGCAAAGGTGAAAAAACACCTGAATATATCGTGATCACGTGTCTAAAATAAGTCTTTACTATAGCGTTTTTATCTTAGCTCACTGATGAAATCGAACAAACAAATGTTTTTAAGGCAGCTGTCTGTTTTGAAACTCCATCAAATGGTAGCTATATTATACTTTGTACGAGAGGAAATAATATAGGAAATGTTTTGTGTTTTTTTTACCTTTTCGCTTCTGCTTAGATGAACGCTCTTGATGCAGTGTCTTGTCAGGTTCGTGGAAAGTACAAAAGCCGACTGAACACGTAAATTGTTCTGTGTTTTGTATGTGTCACTAAACTATATCGGAGCTACATGTGGGAAAACCTCACCTGAATTACCTGTTAAACGAAAAAGCCATTGAGTTGGATGGGCAGGGCTAATGTAGCCTCCTCAAGAGCATAGTGTTTGTCTCTGCGCGCGCCCGTGCATATGATGAAGCCATAGGTTAAAACCACAGGGTTAGAATCTACATATTACTTTACAGCAAAGTATCACCTGGATTCAAGTAATTCCAAAATTATGATAGAATTTTTTTTTTTCTTAAATGTAATTAACATTAAATGAAATGTATCTGTGCGCGCGCTTGGTTAGCTAGTGAGTGGTTTCAAGGCTGCTTTAATTGTGCCCCCATGTGGCATAAATAAACAGGACATTTCTGTATTTGAATAAATTACGGGTGTTTTTAACTGATGCTATATTTTTATAGCTACTGTTTATTATTAAGCAAAACTAAACAATGCAACAATAGTTTATTTACCTATGTAAATACTGGTAACGTGTTTCATTTAAAAAGGACAGACAACAAACATACAAGTTGTATTCTGCTTCTTACAAAACAGGTCTCACCTGCAATAGAACAAAACGTTATGAACAGAGAGGTACTAGTGTGTAATATATTAATCTAAAGATTGTGGTTTTAAAATACCTTGGAATAGCTTCTACGTTAATTTTAGAAAACATTTACGTCATTTCATTATTTTTGTCACAGCATTGGGCTGCAATAAAACAGTACAAAACAAGCTCGGTGTTCAATTGATAGGGTTGGAACACAGGGGAGCTGGCAAATCTATCTGTTCATTGCTGGTGCCACAACATGGATAGTAGACAGTAGTGACTATTACAAATATAGTTTTCATACATTCCAAATAGTAAGCCCTTTGATATTGATGTCTTGCTGTGCGACTTTCAGTACAACGTCTTTGGCCTGAAAAAAGGCGCCTTCTCTCTTAAGTCTTGACTGCAGTTTTCATTCTGCACGTAGGTACGTTTTAAAAGTAAATCATGTGATCACTTTTGGTTGTATGTCAGGGATGTGGCAGCAGTTCTCTCCTACTTTTTGGTCTTTTAACATGTGAAGATTATCCCATGGTCTACTAAACTGGTTCAGCTCCTAAGAACCCATGGATTATGTTAACAGTGCATGTATTTGTTTTGTGTTTTTTTTTTTGTCTGACTGGCCATGGTGCATTGAAAGCCACAAACATTCTTCCTACTGTATGATCCCTTAGAAATACTGTACAACCTGACCTGTGAATGTGAACGCTTGAGATTGGTCGTGACTGGCATACAGATTTATCCAGAGTAATAAGGTTTAAACTCTTGGTTGTTTGAAAACCGCTACATATTTAGGTGTTGCGATGTGGGTTTGATTGGATTTCCAAAGCAGTGTACCTTCCATCCAAACCTAGATCTGGAGTGTCAAATGGCCTTTCGGGGACCATTCCCTTGATTCAGTTGGATTAGGCAATCTCAATCGCTCACGACGATACATCATAAAATTAGTTCTAACGGTATTTGTGATTCTGGTCTGCAGCATGGTACATGAACCCCCAGGTCCTTCGTAACATAGCATGAGGCTAAATTGCTAGCTTGTCAGAAAACATCATTTTGGATATCTGGTTAAATGTCAAAGAGCATTGAGTCCGGCAGACTTCACGTCACCATCTTCTCCAATGGGTTTCTTCAGGTCCTGCAAGGCCAAGTTGTCTTTCTCCTTCAGGGCTATGCCTTCTTTCTGCATCTGCTCCTGCTTTGATGGTTTATTCCTGCCCCTGTAAAGCACATGCACGTGTACACACACACACACACGCACACACGCGCGCACACACAGACACACACACACACACATATTAATAGTGTTGCTGGAAGAGGGAGAGACAAAGGAAACTCATCATCATAACGCAGCACATATCGCCACATTCCAAATCGTCACGTCAGACCCTCTCGATGACACAGCATAGAAAGGACAGAGAAACGTGTGCTTAAAGGGGAGGCCACCCGGTGGCAGACCGTACCATTTCTCCTCCACGTCCTCTATCGTGTCGGGGAGGGGGATGTCCAGGGTCTCGGGGAGGAAGCAGGCGAAGATCCCGGCCACCACGGCGGCTCCTCCGTACACCAGACTGGGCAGGGCGGGCAGGACCTCGTCTAGAATGAGCACGGCCGGAGCCGCCATGCTACCGATACGGGACATGGTGGAGGCGAAGCCCATGCCGGTCTGTCTGTGAACGGGAACAGACCGGCAGCACTGAGGATGACGACGCAGCACTGGCCCTGCCTGTTTATTTACTGTGTGTGTGTGTGTGTGTGTGTGTGTGTGTGTGTGTGTGTGCGCGCGTGTGTGTGTGTGTTTGTGCATTTGTCTTGTGCTACCAGAAGGAACTAATGGCAAACTGCGTGCGTGTGCATTTTGATGTGTCACCTGATGACGGTAGGGTAGAGTTCTCCAGTGAACAGGTAGACACAGGTGAAGGACGCTGAGGTAAATCCTTTACCTATGCAGGCTAAAGCCGTTCTTGTCGTCTGCATTTCTGGATGCGAGAACAAACACAAGCTAAACCACCTTGTTTGTGTGTGTGTGTGTGTGTGTATGTGTGTGTGGGCTTACGCTATACACACTCGACCGGCATCTCACCTATCGGAACAAAGATGTTTGAGAAAATAACCAGGGCGGAGATGATGAGGCAGGTTGCCTGGGAGATGCGTCGGCCAAAGTAGCTGAGCATGCCCAGAGCGAACAGCTTGGCGGGGAAGTCCACGCAACCAAAGATGATCTGCATCAAATAGATGTTCACCCCAAACTTCTGCAGGTCCATGGCCAGCCCGTAGTAGGCGAAGCTCGTGGAGAACCTGTGGGGCGAAGCCCTGTGAGACCACTGAGGTGTACGCCAAAGATAAGCGCAGCGACGCTGAGGTGAGTAGGTCAGTTTCTAACGCACGATACGCCATTGCATAAGCTTATGTGACGTCTGTTATGTGACTGTCCCCGTTTTCAATGTGTAACTGACAGTCTTAACAATGAGACAATGTGTATCTTTCCTGTCTTAACTTTCAATCACACTCTCTCTATCACGCTTATGAAATCCGCACAGTTAAAGTTTACACAACATGGCTTACCAATTCTTCTAATATTACTGGTGTTTTTCCTTGCACGTCATGCTCGTGTTCAGGCTTAAGATGTCATGTTGTGTAACTTAATGTGGCATGTCAAACATTGCATGGCCTTTCATTACCACACAAACATGAGGCAGATGGAAATCCTCCTCATCACCCTGGTCTTCAGCAGGTCATATGCTGTGTACGTTGTCTTGCTAGATTGGATCTCCTTGTGCATGTGAGACTCCAGGACCTACACGCACGCACGCACACACGCACACACGCACACACGCACACACACACACACACACACACACACACACACACACACACACACACACAATGAGTTCTACAAGACTGAGAAAGTAGCCCCCAAGGAAGAAAAATGCAAAGATAAACCAATCAAAGCACAATGCACACAGGGAACAATACCTCCAAAGTGATCTTCTCCATCATCTCGGGCTTGCCGTTGATCCTGGCCACGCGGTGCAGACCCTTCAGGGCCTCGTCCGACCGCTTGTTCAGCACCAGCCAACGCGCCGACTCGGTGAACCACCTGACAACCAATAGGAGCTGTCAGAATATTGTTGGATTACATTGCGCCGCGTACGACAAGAGCCTGCAACCTTTTGCATGGCAGAGGGAAAAAAACCTCACCAGCTGTAGAGGAAGAACAGGAAGTAGGGGGCGCAGACGGCCACCTGCAGCTGGCGCCACTCTCTGAGGCTGTGGGCGATCCCGGCCAGGACCATCTGACCGAAGGTGAAGAAGAAGGAGGACAGCGTGCCCACCAGCGTGCGAGACTTGGTGGGGATCCACTCCACCTCTGGATGGAGTCACCGGGAGAGGAAGAGGCGGGGCGGGAAGGGTGAGAGAGGGACACGGCACAAGGTGAGGTGGGGTTAGTAGGTTGAAGAGAGATAAGGAGGGATAGCGATAGGGAGGGAGGTGGGGGTGGGGTACCATGTTGTAAGAACTTGTGAGAAAAGTGCAGTGCAGTTCACTCCTTCTGCACAGATAAACATTTATGGGGCCATGAAGACCATAACTCACTCAAGGACACGGCGTTCAGGATGATCCCGGACACGGCCATGCCGGAGAGGAAGCGGAACACGCAGTAGGCCACGTAAGAGGGGGACAGGGCCGTGCAGGTGCCCAAGGTAGCCAGCTGGAAATAGGACCAGATCAGCAATGCCTTGCGGCCAAATCTAGGGAGAGGAAAATTGACAAATTGAGGGAGAGGCAGGGGGAAAAAGAGACCGAACGGCGAGCAGAATCAGTGGGTGTATTGACCCTGATTGTTTTGTCTGATTGAAAGGCAAAAAGTATATTAAGTGTACACCAACCTTGTAAAAACAGTGAACGGAGGAAGCAGGACTTGAATGACAAAAATCACAGCAAAACGTATGCAATCATGTAGTGTTGGAGCTACTGCTGGGTGCAATACATAGGCTTTATGAACTGATTCAAGACAATCTGAGGTTTAGAATTGACCTCACTTGGAAAAGAACAACAAAGTGTTCATGCCTGCAGGTGCACTCAGTACAAAAGGGGACAAACGTCACACACAAGGGACAAAGACACATGCATACTGTGCGTCCATGGAGTGACTAAAAAAGGGCAAACTGTGTGAAAACAAACAAGATGAAAGTCTGGTATCTAGGGAATGTTAATCCACACTTCAGCTGGTCTGGCCCCCAAACAAGCTGTTAGCTTTACACGAACACTTACTGTCAAACAAAAAAAGTATACAATGACTTCTGGTGTGGTTGGTAAGTGCTTTGATGCATTTCCACATTCCCAAATGGAAATAAGACTGGCCAAACAATAATGTACCACAAGTACATTTTTTCAAATAGCAATACACTTACACACTAACAAAAGCAAAGTAAGCTTAAAATAAGATTATCTGATTGCAGTTGATTTAAGGAGCAACCATTCAGTACAGATGATACAGATACCTGTGTAAATGTGAGTGAGTTTAATTGCTTGGGTGTTTCTGTTTCTTACTTGTCTGATAGTCCTCCAAAGATGATAGCCCCAGTCAATACGCCACCCATATAGACAGTCTGACTCATTTGTTTAAGGGGACGCAAAGTGCATACCAGGTCCCACTGAAGAGGACAGTCGTGGTGAGTGTCAGATAAAGAGATGGGCAGACAAACAGACTATGTAAGAGAGACAGATAGGCTTACATTGACGAATAGATAAGTCTTATAACCATCTCAACACATTCATCATTGGTCATGTAGCCCCTGTACATATTCATTCACTCTGCATCATGATTCCAAGAGAGTGCCAAAAATACCGAAAATTAATTCTTCTTCATTCTTATAGAATGCTATTATTATTATTATTATATTAGAAAGATGCCACAGGTAATGTTAAGCAAAACCAACAATGTAATTCGGATAAAAACAGACGTCTATAAAGACAAGGGCGCCAAAGTAAATTGCGTAAGGCAGTGTGTTTAACGTGGGTACTGAGAGTATCAATTAGGTTAAATTACCTCCGAGACAATGGTATCTATGAATTCTGTCCTTTCATAGCTCCATCCGTCAACACAGTGTTCCGTTTCAGGTTCAGTGAAATTAGCAAAGCTTGTGGTGCCATTTTCATCGAGAAGATGCCACTGTGCCTCTACATATCTCGTGCACCTCTCAAACTTGGTTCCAGATGCGTCCAGTGGAATGAAGGCGCGCAACAGCTGCCTGCTATCCACATCGGATAGAGATATGTTGTGGTTGCTGGCAATTGAGGTTCGGTTCGGGATATTGCAATGATGGCCCGGCACTCCGGCAGTGAAGTTGTTGAGCAGGTTCTGGCTCGCCATTAACAAACCCGGGATTGAGATCAGAGTAACATGAAGCCACTGGAACCGACCAAAACCGCCAACTTCGTTTAAAAGGTCAGCAAACCCCATCTCTGTGGATATTAAAACTGTCGCCCTAGCAAACGGGTCTGATAAAAAGTTTTATTCTAATTAGAAAGGAAACAAGACGACTGCGTGTTACAAGGTTTTACTGCAAGTGGCAATTGGCCCGAACGAACCCTGCGCGCCGCAGCTCCAAGATCCGTTTAAGAGCCCCTATAAAAGTTAATTTTCTACCACTCCATGGATTGTCACCTTCTGGCCAATTCCTTGACACGTTATGAGGTGTTACACCATCTCTCCGTTGACCCTCCTTTTATTTAATATGACGTTAATGGTTGTCAGACGCAGAAGGGGTCACTGTACCCAGTCTACAAAAAAGGGACAGTGGAATACTGTTCAACGATCCGGCGAAAGTACGTTGATGGTTTAATTAAGAGTTAGACTGACAACTTTGCGCATGCGTTGGTCTGCAAATTGAAATTTTGGTAGGTCAGTTGCAAAAATTTGATTCCTTCTAAGAATACTGTAAATTGAACTAGACTACATTTTGTAGTTATGTAGCGCTATTATTTATTTTATATTTGGAGCACACTCCTAAAAGAGTATCAATATTGTATATTAACCCTGAAGTATTAAACCCCATGGGATGGAATTTCACAGCGAGAGCTTATATAAACAAGCAATGGACTCAAACCACAAGAAACCTGATGACATTGCTAATCCAGCTTCACCAAACTGTGTTGAGAGTCCAACATATTAAAGTCGGTTCATTATATTCAATTAGTCAACCATTTATCAGCCTTGCAGTTACACCCCGTAACAAAAGCAATGCATCATCTAGTGATAAGGTTTGCAAATAGATCTGTATCAACAGATGTTTAGATGCATGTTGTGATCAAACTGAAACCAGTCAGTATCTGGCCTTAAACAGTGGTACTATGACATTCCCTCATTGCCATTGATACGAAGCGTATCACCCGATGTTGACAGACGAACCTATAAACGTACTACTGTACGCACACACACAACCATAAAACAACATCAACGTGTAACCAGGAATAATAAGCAGTCGGCGCACTGATTGAACAATGAAATATTGACTTAAAAAGAGGGGTTTTGGAAAAGCTTGGTAACCAACGTGGACTAGGAATCATTTACGAGAACGGACACTTTGTTCTATGTGCCCCACAGAGTGGCTTGCTGAACATCAGCGCAGCATGTTGTCGACAACATTAGTTGGAACCCTAGAACTTTCTGTGGCTGAATAACATTAAACATTATAGTGTCCAGTCACACGAGCTCTACATTGAAGTGGTTCCAAGCCTTGATAAAATAGATCATTCAGAGAAACATTTCGAAAACATCTTCAAGAGAAATTGGAACAAACATCAATCAGCACCTTGAGGTGTTACTGACTGGCCAAAAAGCCTGTAGTTAGCAATCTATTTAAAAGAAAACAGTGTCAGTGAGTGTGTGGTGTTAAATAATAAAGTAACAAATGACACCACCTGACGTTCCCCAACTATGCATTACAGTATCTACAGAAACAGAAAGAGATGGTTACTAAAAAGTGAATACTTATGTACCAAAATCTACCTGTTATAAAAAATGAACACATTCAACTAAGGTTCCTTCATTTTATTTCCAGTTGCATGTAGTTTTACAAAACACTCAGTGCAGAGAGACAGGCTGTAGACAGTACTGAAGAGATTGACCACTCCACCACAGCACACCCACAACTCAGAAAACAGAGAAAAACAAATATATTACAGTTGCTTAAAAGCTACCGATCGAACTTCCATACATAAATTAAAATTTGTATTCTTTATCAATGTGACAACTCACTAACTACTACTATCACCACAAGATTTTTTTTGTATGTTCCTCAAAACACGCAACAGATAAGTGTACAAACATTAGCTTTTTAGGGAAGCCACAACACTTGCTATTTTCCTCTTCCAAATCACTGGAGATGTATTTTGTGATTCTGCCGACTACAGGGCCTCATCCCAAACCACTTCTCTAGCAAGAGGGATTTTTTTTATCTAGAACAGAGACAGCAAACTAACCCGCACCTGCAAAACTCTGAGCGGAAATGCAAAAAAAAACAAAAAAAAAACTGCCATCTGCACAATAACTAGTTTATCAATAGCTGAATGTGGTTTGGAACAAGGCCATTCTACATACATTCTATAGACTAGGTAATGCTGAAGGCTCCGATAACAGTGCTGCCCTCTACAGGCTAGTTAGTAATATGGTACACAGAGTATAGAGCCGTGACTTGGCCATGAGCCTCTTGTAGGCTGTTTGAAAGGCTAGAACAGGGGACAGAGGCAGGAAGGGGGTAGGAAGGCTAGTGTTAGAGGAGGGACTGGAGGGAGGGAGGAAGAAGAGGAATGGGAAAACGACAGGAAGAGGGGGGGTGATCCATCACTCTGCTTTGGTACGCTTTATAGCGCCTGGTAGTTTGTCTTGGAGCCTGGACAAAGAGAAAGACAGAGACAATGTGAGTAACCATCTGTATTTGCATGGCCGATTCCTCCTAAATTAACATGAATAGAATTCTGTGGTACTAGGACCAGGTTGTCCAAACTACGCCAATATAGGTGTGCAGGGTAGTCATGACACCATTTGTGTCACAAAAAACGACCCGATGTCATATTAAGTCAAGAGTCAACCAACAAGCGTTAGGTTAGGTTGTACGCAAGACTCTCCCATTGTGAACATTTTGGGAATGTTAATAGGCAGATTATTTAGGTCTACGCCTTACAAACACAACTTACTTTGCCAGTGTCTCTTCCACTCTAGAACGGATCATGTCAACATAGTGGTCGATCTGGGTCTGAAAAAAAAAAATCATAAAATAGAATAAATTGTAGAACCGAAGATAGCTTTTTTTTATTTTTTTTTTTATATATTACAGTATTAGTATATTACAGAGGATATTTTTACAAACAGCAACCACATGCTTAATTATTTACCCTGCAAGTCCCAAACCCACTAGAGCATTTCAAACACACCTTGTTTTTCTCATAGATGAGTGGCGTACTGAACATGATGATGTCGGCTGTTGGAGAGTACAGAGTAGTGAGGTTAGATTGGACGTTTAAAAAGATCCCTCTTAAAAACCTAAACTATCATCATTTCAAAATGTCAACACTGCAACCATGCAAAACCTGAAGAGAAGCTTCTATTCTCAGAAGACAAAAAAAAAAAGGAAAAAAAAGGATTTTCTGAGGTTGGCAAGGTTAAGCCATTTCTGCCCACAAGATGTCATCCAAGTGTCATTCCAGACATTGAGCTTCTGGTCTCCCAAGTCAATCAGTAAACCAGTCCACCAGTCTTACCCAAGATGAGCAGTGTGATTCCGTTAAAAACTGCTCCTATGTAGGTCATCAGCCACATCACACCAGCCAGCTAAAAACACACAGAAACACAATCAGAACTCATACAAAACACACTTCCAAATAGCCAAAATGCCGTCAACCAAGGGGTGAGGTGACTTAAGGTTCGCTTTTATAAATGCATGTATGCATGCATATAAATGTATGCACCCTATTTTTAAACTACCACTATGGCAGTTTCTGTGAATGTGGCACTAAGTCGAATATTTACACCGAGCCTTGTTAATAATCCTTCAATTTGACCACCTTCCAACTCGTTTTTTCTTCACTCGTCACATGATGGCTACTTAACCCGCCGACGGCTCATAACAACGCTATGCAAAGTGGCCTATAGGATCAAAGGGAACAGAGCACTACAGACGGCGAGGCACTTACAAGAGGTTGCCCGAGAAACTACTGCGGCCACAGTGAGACACACTCCTATGTCTGCATCCCCACTCCTAACCCGTGCGTTTTAAAGCACGAACCTTGAGGGAGTCCACCAGGTCCTCGACCAGCAGCAGGTGCCGGGCCCGTTTGATGAAACAGTTGATGTACTTCAGGCTCACGTCGACGCCCTTACGGAAGGTCTCCTGGGGCACGCTGATGTCACGCTCCATCAGTTTCCTGCAGGGAAACGCACACGGGGGCAGAAAACTCAGGGCCGGCTGTAGGTCGTCTGAATACTGACGGGTCAGGAGAATTCGCCGCCCAGGTGGGGTTTTATAGCTATACGCATGAAACTCAAAGCCATTCAGCAGCCGCATCCCCATTAAGATAGATTGAAGGTTAGTGGTGCTAACTTTATCGAACCGGTCAACGAGTCATTAGACTTGTTTTCCATGTCATACTTAAAAGCCGGTTCTGCTTGACCTTGAACACAAGCAAACACTTAACGTTACGGTGATGTGTTTTTGACGAATGTCTTGATTTGTGTCGGCGTGTGACAATAACGGGCTTACTTGAAGGGGTGTCCATCCTCGGATTTCTGCACGGCCTGGACAACGGACTTGTAGATGCGGAAGGTGATGGTGACACACAGGCAGGCCAGCAGCAGGTAGGACACTACGCTGATCACGCTGAACGTGGCCAGGGACAGCAGCACCAACAAGGACATGCCAAACGCTGCCGCAGACTTCTTGGGCTCCCGCCAGTAAACCAGCTCCAACACTGAAGGATCACAGAAAATAGATGGGTATATTTTCCACGCAAGAACTAAAAGGAGGGAAAGTGACATTTAGGGAAGAGTAGTGAGTGTGCAAGGGAGGCCAATACAAAGTGATAGTAACATTGAATCACTTATTCCTCAGAACCAGATGACTAACATTTTCCAACATGTAGGCCTATACAAACATGCCTGCACAGGTCAGTTTTAATAGACCTACATAGAATGCCTTGGTAGAGAATGTGAAGTATTCCAGATCAACATGGTAGAGTTGAGGGGGCTTATACGGTGTATCCATGTTAAAGCATTATCATCGGATACTTATTTTTCAGGCTTCCAGATCATGGAACTGTCATGTGGACCTCATTAGCAATCTTAAAACTAATTATATTTCTCGAGTATAGACCATGTAAAGATGTCCAGCTAACATGTGCCCACAATCTGAAGGATGACTTGCTGTTTAGGAATAGAAATAACCATATATATTAAGTCTCTACTGACCACCTTACATTGTCAGGGAAAGATTATGGTGTCACCCGAATCTCGCTCCTTACCACGCCTCTATAAGGATTAGCCTTTAAAACTATTAACATTAATCATTGTAGTCGTCCCCCTAATATAAATATGAATAATAAGAATAACGATAAAAATAATAATGATAATAATAAAGATTCATGGCAGATTCCGTGGCCATAGAACTTGATCTAATCATTTTTCAATTTAACAATGTAGACTGGAAATAATAAGCTTGACCTTACAACAGTGGGAATAATAGCTTGCACAACATCGGGGTGAGATCAGCTGAGTTTGAGCAAGCTTAGCTTCTGCTGACAAAAAGCTTTTGTGGAAACAGCGCCCATAAATCTATAAGAATTTGGGCCTAGAATCAGGTTAACAAGCAGTATTTGCTTAAACGATGTCTTGGTAGCTAAAAGGCTAACATGTCATACGTTTTTACGTGGTGCCAAGTAGTTAGCTATGATGCTCCATGTGGACAGCAATATAAGTGAGATCAAAAATAGCCTGCAGATTGCCAACGTCAGTTTCCGTAGATGATTAGATAACAGATGGCATCAATATCAAATAGCTAGCTACCAATAAATACATAAATCAACCAAGCTAGCTCACGGTCGTTAGCTTGCTGTAACGTTACAATACAAGCGCGTTTGCCAACAGTCAGCTAGCATAATGATATCTGGCGTAGCCGTATGTTCCTGGCCTTCTGCTTTTCATTTAGTACATTGTTTCAGTAAAAAAATGAATAAAAAAATCCAACATTAATACTAAAGCATTGCGGATCTGAGCGTCCATCATACTGACCAGAGGAGTCTTTTATTGAAGCCGAGTTCTCAGAGGAAGAGATCTGAGTGGACTGTGTTTTATCAGCCATTGTTCAGCGGTGTTCTTCTCCCAATTAAGATATGCGAACCTATATTAAACTTAATCGCAAAAGTATAAATATGAATCACAGTCTGGTTGTCTTTTCCTCTTTAATTTGCCTACTTGCGAAGATGACAGCTGCTCCGAGGACGACCGTGTACACTTGATGCTTTGAAAATGGTGTATCGCAGCAGCACAACGGGGGGCGTGCCATGGACAGAAAGGGTCTTGGCTATATAAGGCGTGGTACCCTAATTTCAATGTTAAAGGTGTATTTCACGAGTCTGCAATATGAAAAGATACTGCTGGACATTCCTGGTACCTAAAAAGAAATACTCACACGTCCCTTAACTCAAATACTAATTTAAAGTAAAAATATACGATTATTTTCAAGTGGATGTTGGGCCTAAGATATATCAAACATATTGTGGGTCAGATTGTCAAACTTTCCTCTCAAAAACTAAATTACATTCGTTCGTGTCTGTGTATTAGACTATCCGTTTGTGTCTACATGTGCGTACGTTCAACTGTGCTCTTACGTGCGTCAGTGAGACGTATAGATATGAGAGATAACGAGAAGGAGATGGATAGAACATCAGCACAAAATGTAGGCTATTACATGTTTTGTTATTATAAATTGAAGGATCTCCTCATTTGTATCGGAAGAAATGTGTTGAAATGAAATCCTTTGAGCCTCCCAGCCATTTTGACTTAGGCTGATATGTGCTTTTCGATGTGTGTGATATGTGATGTTTTGGGTTGTAGAGGAAGTGTATAGAAGTCTTGACTTGACGGCACTAAGAACTATTGAGGCCGATGCAATGGATGGAATTGGTGTCTCCCAGACTAACCCGTTGGATGATTATGAGTTGATTCATCGAATCGGGAGTGGAACCTATGGAGACGTTTTCAAGGTATATATTTTTTATTGTTGTTTTTAGATATATTTTTCCTGCATTTTGTTTTAAATTCTGTGCTGATATTGTTCAAAAGACACATCGTGATATTCAGCCTGCAGTCACACCTTGACATGTAATTATGTATTTATTCTCAAACAGTTTCACGCAGTTAATCAGACATGTATTCTGGATATCCCCGAACTTAACTTATATTCAGTGTTCGGCACTCATGCACTGAGCTGTAATAACTACACAACATGTTACATTCACTGTAACGGTACTTTTATTTAACCATATTCCCCGAAATCACACAGATTTGCAAATATATTGAGCCGGTATCATATGTGTACACCTGGTCAGTTTATAGAAAGAGGGTCATCAACCTGCTGTGGGATCTTATGACTGTGTTTGTGACCTTGTAAATGTTTGGAGATCGGTTTGTCTTATTTCTGTACATTATAAGATACATCACTTCAGTCCTTTAACTATGATGCATTTAATTCCTAGTAGTGTTTTAGCTGTACTCGTACCAGTAGCTTATAGTTCTAATCAATCCCACTATCATGCATTATGCCCCTTTTGCAAGGTGTTCTTCTGCAATCATGGAAACACTCTGCAAAACTCTCCTTTATTTATCTTGCCACAGATGATAAATAGTTCGTTAACAGTGATTCTGCTATGCATATAGTTGGCTTCACAGTGTTTGTATATGATTCGGTAAGTTTGTACTGCTCATTATTAAGGTCTTGAAAACTGAAAGAAATACATTTATTAGACCTGCATTCATGCATTATTTCAGATGGCATCAATGCATCAACACGGTGACGCTGGAAGCGTCAAACTACTTGCTTCGGATTTCTCTATGGTATGCTGAGGAGTAACGGTTGATAACAGGAAGCAGAAGTGGGTTGAGAAAGGAGGATGTGTTTATTAACCGTGAGAGAGAAACATTTTTTAACATTACTTTGGCGCTCGACAGAAAACAAGACGTATGACGTCTTTGAGTTGTGGCTCAGATACTGGTGGTGGTTGTCGTCGTCACAATGTGCTCACTATTTGAGACTTACCATGGTGTGCTATATGGCGTTGAGTAATTTGGGCCACTCAAATTGGGTACACTTGCCATGCCCTCTTCAGACAGCATTCTGCTCACAGGAAGTCTCCTCCTCAACATGCAGGAAGTGAGTTCTGTGGTACTATTGAATCAAATATCTGTTTTGTTTTATGTTGCAGGTCCTCAAAACTTGCTGACTGTCTCACCATGTTTCCTTATATTTGGCCTGTTCACATTGTGACACGGACCAAACAAATACTGTATGACACTGGCCAATTTATACAACTCTATTTATATATAACAAAAGTGTATACTGTATACTTCACAAGGCATCTCTCTGAACGATTAAACATTGTTCGAACCGTTGTTTTGGTCCCTCTTTGGGATTCTGTAAGGAGTCAGAAAGTTGTAGGAGATTGGAAATCACATTAAAACATGCATACGTAATGAGGCCGGCTGAAACGTTAATCAATCATGGCTTGAAGGAAGCCCCCTGCCGTCACAATAGTAGCAAAACCCTTATGTGTCCCCATGGTGAGAGGAATTGAAACTCCTGCTGTTTCAGGTGAAACTGTAGGACACTATAGCGCTAAATTCTGCTAGGCTAGAGTGGGTCTGCAGAAGACCTTCACAGTGTTTTTGTACCCCTCCCTTAAGGCTCGGAACATCCAGACATCAGCCATCTCTGCTATCAAAGTAGTGAAACTCGATCCTGGTGAGTGTTAAAGTGAACTGCCATTCACTCACATTCTTACCCTTGTTTGACCTAATAGTAGGCCTATTGTTCAACGCACAATGATCACAAAGCATCGTGAGAAACATCAGTACAATATGAAATAGTTTAACGTTTTGTCAGCTTTGCAAAAGCAAACCATACTGGAATATCTAGGATGATCTCTCATGAGAGATTTTTTGTTTCCCAATATGTATTTACATGTGTGCATATTTCACATGCAGGTGATGACATAGCCTGTATCCAGCAAGAAATAACCATGATGAGAGAGTGCTCTCATAAGAATATTGTAGCCTACTTCGGCAGCTACCTCAGGTGAAAAAACAGTATAGAAAACCTTTTATTTACTGTTTACACTGGTGGCAAGAATAACGAGACAACTAATTTTGTCTTTCAGAAACAACAAATTGTGGATCTGTATGGAGTTCTGTGGTGGAGGATCGCTTCAGGACATCTACCATGGTGACATAACCTCTTAATAATCTCTCACTTAATCTCTCTCTATTTCACATCATTACGTGGAAATATTCAGAGTTCCTCTTGTCGATTTTGCCAAACAAATGGCATGTTTTCTAAGGCTACTATAGCTGTAGACCAATGCTTTCTATCTCCATCTCAAGGCTATGAGCCAAAAAACCCACTGTCAATTAAACCTTTTTTATAACCTTTGTTTTATACGAACAATAATGCCTTGTTCCAGGATTAAATTTGTTTTCCAGATGGGGTACATTTTTCAGCACCTATAACCCGAGTATAGCTTCTTGCATTTCATCACAGGCTGTTGCAACTAGCTGTGTTTTGTTTACTCTGTGCTATTGTTTATTGGCAATTATGAAAACGTTATCCTCCCTCTGTTTGGTTTCCATAGTTACAGGCTCTCTCAAAGAGCGACAGATTGCCTATGTGTGCAGGGAAACACTACAGGTAAGAATAAAATTTTGCTCCTCAACTGGTGTGCCAACTCGGTCATTTTGTCTGCAGACGATGATTTTGTGTATTTTTGACAGGGGCTGCATCACCTACACGAGACGGGGAAAATGCATAGAGATATCAAGGTATGGCTCAATGTGGAAAACGTTCCCTTTCAATTTCAACCCTACTTTAATTGCTTTTATTTTATTTGGAAGATCTTTTTTTATCGAGCTATATCATGTTCTAGTTTAGAAAAGATGAAGCGTGTCATTGTATTTCTGTGTGTGTGTGTCTGTGTGTGTGTGTGTGTGTGTGTGTGTGTTTTGAGTGACTGGGCTCATTGTGTCAGTGTGTGTTCTTCCCAGGGAGCCAACATCCTCCTGACAGAAAGAGGAGACGTCAAACTGGGTTAGAGACACATTCGCATGTACACACACACACACACACACACACACACACACACACACACAGACACACACACAACCCTGACACACATTCCCTTCCTCCTACCCAGACACTATCCCTGTCTGCCATTAGCCTGTCTCACCTACTTTCTTTCATAATCAGCCGACTTTGGTGTGGCCGCCGAAATCAACGCGTCAGTAGCGAAGAGGAAGTCATTCATTGGAACCCCTTACTGGTTAGTGTTCGATAGTCTATGGGGGGATATATAGTCTCTTGACTTCACGGCTAATCTATCTGTTCATCCAACAAACTGAGAAATCCTGTGGTTGTCCTTGATTCCAACCTCTGCAAGGAATTTCAGCTCAAACCTGTTCTCAACTCTGCCTTTGTCCACCTCGAAACTTCTCAATCTTCCCACCCACCCGCAATAGCCCCTTTGCAGAGACTCTCAGTCATGCCTGTATTAACTCACGCCTGAACTACAGTGTGTAGTGTCCTATTCGGGGCGTCAAAGAAAGCCCTGGATAGGCTCTGGCATGTCTTAAACGCACCTGCTAGGGTTCTAGAATGCACTAAACCCTGACAACACATCAAACCCAAAGTCTATAACCTGCATCGCACTCTGATTGCATCTCAAATTACATACAAAATACTCCTCACATACAAGACCTTAGAAGGACATGCCCTATCCTGCCCCAATCTTCTGGAATGCTCTCCTGCACACCATCAGGATTTCAGACTCCATCCGCTGCTTTAGAGCCTAACTCACCTGATCACCTTAGTATATACCCAGTTGGGTTACTATATGCAGCGTCCTCGAGTTACTTGAGATATTCTTTATAATAATAACATTAATAATCCATCCATCCATTAGCAGTACCGCTTATCTTATGCAGGGTCTCGGTGGGGCTGGAGCCTATCCCTGCCAATTTCGGGCGAGAGGCGGGGTACACCCTGGACAGTTTGCCATTCCATCACATGGCTAACACATAGACATACAACAACTCACACACATTCACACCAATGGACAATTTAGAGTCACCAAAGAACCTATATGTTTTTGGACTGTGGGAGGAAACCAGAGTAGCCGGTGAAAACCAACACTAAACCGGGGAGAAATACCCTTCTCTTGCTTTTTGAACAATTTTTTTTTTAATGATTTTTTTTTATTGTGAATGCCAACTCCCTCCCTGTCTCTCTCGTAGGATGGCCCCAGAGGTAGCCGCCGTGGAGAAGAAAGGAGGCTACAACCAGCTGTGTGACATCTGGGCGGTGGGCATCACTGCCATAGAATTGGCCGAGCTGCAGCCTCCCATGTTTGACCTGCACCCCATGAGGTGTGTGCGTGTGTGTGTGTGTGTGTGTGTGTGTGTGTGTGTGTGTGTATGTGGGTGTGTGTGTGTGTGTGTTTGTGTGTCTTTGTCATGTAGTCCACATCAAAAGATGTATGTTTGCTGCATGGTGAGTAAAATGAGCATCCGTCCCGAGTACTCTCTATCTCAATGCCTTTCTCTTTGTCTGTCTGTTTTCCCACAGGGCTCTTATGGTTATGTCAAAGAGCAACTTCCAACCGCCGAAACTCAAAGACAAGTCCAAGTGGTACACTGTCTACATGCCCTTACATGTCAGATGAAAGTTAAAATCTTTTCAAAGGAAATGTTAACCAAGCATATATATCACAGGTTTGTGTTTTCTGAAACTCGTCTGTCCAATCCCCACAGGTCAGCTGTGTTACACAACTTTGTTAAGGCCACCCTCACAAAAAACCCTCGTAAGCGACCAACGGCAGAGAAAATGTTGACGGTACAACTTCACACTTTTCTATTCTTCCATTGAAACCAGTCTGAAAGGGATTAATGTGTCCGTCTTCATGTATTGGGACCTAATGAAATACATTGGAATAAAGAAAGTAGTCCAAAGTTCATCGACTGAGGGAAATATCACAGCACATGTACTCCATCACTAGTGGCAAAATTGTACTACACGTCTATATTCAATGTGAATTACAGTGAAAGGTTTATTTGAAGTAGTCAGAACTTAAGTTTTTTATTTTAAAATAACTTTTCCTCCCCTAGCATCAGCTAGTGACCCAACTTCTCACCAGGAATCTGGCTATAGAGCTGCTGGACCAAGCCAGGAACCCAGACCCACAAAACTCCCAATCCATGGACCCAGCCGATCTAGAGGTAGACAACCGCACCAATCATCCGTGTTTTCTGTATCCAGGGAGATAGGGGCCAGAAATCCCCCCCCAAAAAACATAACAGTTATAGAAGTTGTGCAGCCGTGTGTCATAATGTGGACATTGTGTATTTCCACCTTCCCGCGTTTGTACTTTCGCTGATGTTGCAATGGATGTTTCAGACATGCAGTGCTTTCCCAGACAAGATCCAGTCGCTAGCCAGACACCTCACGGTCCAGAAGACCTCGCTGGAGGAGCAGTGTGAGTGGACCTTTTAAAATAAATCTGTGTGGATTGTACTCTTTAGATGACATTCACGAGCTCTGTTCTTTTCACGATTCCTGTTTCGATGTTGTTGTTTTTTTTTCACTTTCTTAGTTGATCAGATCAAATTCACGCCTCTCATGAAGAAAGAGACTGATCCCCAACTTGACTTTGTAAGTCCTGTTAGGACCCTGCTATCGCCTCATTGCCCTTCTTTGAATAGAGCAACGTCCGCTCACCGTTTACCTCCAGGAGCAAGTGACTATTACCACAGATTGTCACATCTACATTTGTCACAACCACTTGTCGTGGCACGTGCTCCCTTTGTGGTGCTGCCTCTCCTCCCCTTTTCCCCTCTTGAGGAGCTGTGGAGATCAGTGTTTGATTGCATAGCAATGACATTATGCAGTGTAACTGTCCTTTGTTCTGACACATGTTATATATTTGTTTGTTTGCAGGGCAGTAATGATGAGTGGAGTGTTATTGGTGAAGAGATGGGCTCATTGTAAGTTCATTATGTAATCACTGTAGCTATTTTTATAGACATAACATTTTTATATATTTGAATAAAACACCACAGTTTGTTCATTACTTTACTCATTCATTTACCCACCTACATGTAATAAGCGCTCCTCTCCCTATGCACCCAACATATGACAAGATATGAACTGATTATTTATAAACTCATTCATTATTAATATATGCCTGCTTATGGCTCCTGCATCTACTACATCACTGTCTCCTGTGTGGCACAGGGGTCTGTTGGAGAGTGTTGAGGAGGCTCTTCTAGAAAGGTAAGGCTTGAACGCACACTTGCTATGTAACTATTTTCAAAACAAACTGTAAATACCAGAGAAGAAGATACGTTTGGGCAGAAGTGTGGCATTCAATCCAGTTTGTGATTGGTTTCAGAAGGCTAACCATCAAGAGAGCGCCCTCTGTTGAGGTAAGAGGGAACTAAACATGAGCCACAGTGTTGGCGTTTGCATTCGCAATTTGAAATGAAACAGGGGTGTTTGTTTGCATGTCTGGGCCAGAGCTGTTCTTCTGAAGATGACATGGATAAAGGAGGGACAGTGCGGAGGGTAAAGGTGGCACTCCGTACTCCAGACCAAGGACACGCCTCCGTCTCCTCGGATAACACAGCCTCATCGAAGCCCGTAGTCTCTCCTCCGTTAAAGCTCCCCAACGTGCACTGCAGTGACTCTGAAAGTCACGTGGTCAAGGAGACCCCTCCCTCTTTGAACCCCGTGGGACCCCTCACACCTCCCCTGCTGGCCCCAGTGACCCCTGAATGGAGCACACTCCGGAGGAAGACAGACGACCCAGTAAGTCCTATTCACAGAATTTTACACACACACACACACACACACACACACACACACACACACACACACACACACACACACACACACACACACACACACACACACACACACACACACACAC
>JAVQJS010102462.1:0-17373 GCA_036024795.1 Galaxias rostratus
TGTTATTAATGTCTGCATTAGCGTTGGGTGTCGAAGAGACACAAGAATTTCATTGCATACTTTTGCCTCTGTAATAGTTATGCATATGACAATAAAAAACCTTGAACCTTGAACCTTGATCTTGCAGAGCAAGACTGGCATTTACGGGAAAAAAATGATCTCTCTATTGGTAAGGCGTATTACGGGTGTCACGTGACATCAGTTGCTGCATGTTTGATTTTAGGAAACGAGTCTGACAGTTTTGCTCCACCCTTCATCTCTGAAACTTATGATCCACCTGTACTCCATATTTGTAATCTTTCCACGTTATTCTGTTGCTGTAGATTAGCAAACGTTTAGGTCAATGATGTGTGTTTGTGACTTGCTTGTTTCAGAAAAGTAATTCAATAGCCCCAAAGATAAGCATCCAAATGCTCATCCTAGTAAACATTTGTATGGTTGTATGACTATAGAGTTCTTTAAGATACATTATATTTTAAAAAACGAAACCTTGATTGTAATAAAATACTTGGATATCAAATGTGGCTTTTTGTGACTCCTTCCATTGGCCCCCAGAGCCTGCAAGAATCCCCGTATTGGTATGTAGGAATGTCAGTGATGTTGAAAGAAATAATCGTATCTATATACTGTGTATGAATTTTAGGCATTGTATGCTGTTTTAAAGGCAAATGGTGGCCACACCAAATGTTGATTTGACACAGCTTTTCTTTTCCCTCACTTCGTATTTTATGAATTCAATAATAAAAAAAAAGATTACATTTATATACATACTTTTCTAACTATAATACTTCATACCTGTCAAAAGCTTTTGCTCTACATAGGTTGTGTACTGTATAGCTTATAGATACGGATAGAAGTGCCCTCTAAAATAGTGGGTAGTCCTGTCATTGATACTTACTGTGCTCCAGAAAGTGGGCCAGTCCAGGCAGGTCCTCTGGATCACTGAAGCTTCCCACACTGATGCACAGAGCAGCTGCAGACTGCGACACAGAAGGACGCAGACCACTCAAACCATTGTTTAAAAGGAATAATCAGAATGTACAATTAATCAACATGTTTACTAGTCAGGGGCCAAGGTGTAATTGTTGCATGTTTTGTTCTGCATTTAAAAAACTTTGTCTTTCAATGACATGAAACTGATCAGAACTGTTAACGTCTTAGCAATACGTTTTTTTGAATGTCAGTCTAAAAACACTTAACTAAATTGCACATGTACAATAACGGAAGAAGTTTAAAAGTCATGTGCACTAGTATTATGTGAAAGCTAACAATATTGTAATTTCTTACAATGTGCAAAGTTATCGTGTAGAAGCAATTATACTTTTGTACACTTATAAATATGAGATAAACGTGACAACGTTTTTTTACTTCTAGGACAAACACAATAGGGCTTTTTGTAAGTGCGTTCCAAACACAACATTGCCTTCCCACAAACCCAAAGTCTTCGGTTTTGAACAATTTATCATATCCTTTTTTGGTCTTAAGTAGAATACCAATGGATATCACTCCATCTTAGTGCTGCCTCAATGTGCCTTGCTCTTACAAAAAACAAATGTATGCAGTGGAATTGGGAGATTTCAACGATGGGACTAACAAACACTTCAGCTTGCTGATATTGTTAATTTTATTACAATTCAGTGACTTAACATAAATCGTAAAAATAAACCTAGGGTCTCCACTGTCATTACATAAATTATTACATTAAAAGTTACTTTTAAAAGCAAAATTCATTTCATCATATTCAAAATTATAATTTCCCTGGAGCAGGCACAGTGTGCGCTTTGAAGTTTAAGTCTACAACTACAAACCTCTGCATGATTGACCTGTCAAATAGATTGATCTTCTGAAATAACTAATCCAATGAAATCCTGCCTACATGAGAGGAATGGATCAGAATTGCCCCAAAAAATATTATGGCTACGCTTTGGTTGACATAAACATTCAGTACCTCGGCAACATGGCAGCCATGTCAAGCAAAAAGGGCCATATATTGTCATTCATCTAACATCTGTTGTTGGACAAAATGTCGTATTTTATGGCATACAAAGTGTAGAACAGCGCTTTTTAGTTTTTTCTAGTGAGCTACATTAAAACGCCGCTTTTAATGCACGTGGAAATCTAAAAAGCTGCTTTTAAACACACATCTGTCCAAGACCGCGCTTTAATGTTTGTAACGAGCCTTCCCTGCTTTTTGCATAGCCAGGAAATCAATAGTTTCAGTAACCAATCATGGGAGAACAGAGCCAGACCAAAGTAATAAACACAGGAATAGTATTCTATTCATGGAAAAAGAACACCGTGGGTCTATCTATGTGCCTGCCTGCCATTAGGCTGTATGTTTTGTGTCACCGTGACTAAATAGCTAGCTAACTTAGCTAGAGAGTAGGATAGCCAACTAACGTGTGTCCATCCATCTATTATCAAAACCGCTTATCCTATGTAGGGTCACGGGGGGCTGTAGCCTATCCCAGCTAACTTCAGGTGAGAGGCAGGGTACACCCTAGACAGATCGCCAATCCATTGCAGGGCTAACACATAGACATACAACCACTTACACACACATTCACACCTATGGACAATTTATAGTCACCAATTAACCTGCATGTTTTTGGACTGTGGGAGGAAACCGGAGTACCCGGAGGAAACACGGGGAGAACATGCAAAGTCCACACAGAAAGGCCCTCAGGTGGGGATCGAACCCAGGACCTTCTTACTGTGAGGCAACAGTGCTAACCAGTGCGCCACCGTGCTGCCACAAAAATTATATGTGTCAATTCAAACATTTTCAAAATGCCACACTGTGCGATCTGGCGGAAGTTAGACACGCTGGTTTTTAGCTTCACCAGAATTTTAATTTCAATTTTAATCTTTTGTCAGGTTGCCCAGCGAAATGTAGTTAAAAAGTAAAGCAATGTAATTGAAAAAAACAGGGACGGCTGAAATGAACAAATAACTTAAACTTAAGATATGGCTGAAAGAGAAATACATTTCAAAGTTTGGTAATCATCTAATGCGGCCATGAAACCATCAGAAACTCCCAAAAAACGTTGGCTTGGCTACGACGACAAACCTTAAACAGATGAAGAAATTTCGTAAACTATCGAAGTTTACAAACGTTTGAAATTACGCCGGTCATGTGTCATGTGTAAAGGAATGCAATTATGAGACACCAGTTTTTTTTACACAGGTCACCGTGTACTCGTGAATGAAAATGTCAACAGCCACATCCACTCAGTTATACAATGTCATAATAATTGGTTTTACAAACGATGTAGCGCACCTTAAGTCACCAAAGAATTTGGAATAAAACACATTATTGACCCCTAAGGTCACCTGGACCAGGTCTCAGTTGCTCCCAGTGCTAAAAGTAAAGCAGCATTTTTGTACAATGCAACAACTAGCTGTACCATTTCTTGGTATAATTATTTCCTTCTTTTTCTACACATAGCTTTACATGTCCCCCTTGCCTTATTTAAAGCATATGTGTATAATGGTCTCTTCAAAATAGTTTGACATGACAGCATTGTACATTAAGTCATATTACTTGTGAAAATGTATAATTTCAATTAAATTAAGGTGTTACTTAATGTGTTTTAATTAATCTAATACAATTTCTATATGTGGGCAAATGTATGTAAATAATTGCAACTTCACAAAAAAAATCTGATGTACATGTGGACATGAGTTGGAAAGGCACAAACCTGTCTATAAAAAGTCTCACAGTTGACAGTGCATATCAGAGTACCAACCAAGCATGAAGTCAAAGGAATTGTCTGTAGACCTCTGAGACAGGTTTGATTGAAGCACAAATCTGGGGAAGGGTACGGAAACAATTCTGCCACTTTGACGGTCCCAATGAGCACAGTGGCCTGTATTATGTGTAATTGGCAGAACTTTAAAACAACTCTAGAACTCTTCCTAGAGCTGGTCGGCCATTTGTGCTGATGTAGAGTTGAATATCATTGGCGTATGAGTGGAAACAGAGACCATGGCAGCGGATGATTTGACCATGCGGAAGTATACACAAAAAGAAGGAGACTGAGCCGAGCCTTGGGGCACACCATGTTTGACTGAGGCTGGAGTGGAGCTATAGCCAGCATAGGTCACAAATTCTGTCTGGTCAGAAAGGTATGAGTGGAAGAAGGATAGGGTAGATTCCGTGAGGTCACTGTGTTCAGACAGACAAGTGGAGAATTTCATGGTACTTGTTGTCAAATGCTGCAGAAAGGTCCAGGAGGATCAGGATGCTTATGTAACCTGAGTCGCCAGTGATGAGAAAGTAGTTTGGAATTTTTATGAGGGTGGTCTCAGTGCTGTGTTGAGTTTGGTAGGTTTGAAAGGGTTCCTAGAGCTCATGGTTGGTGATGTGTTGGTGAAGTTGGTCTGCGACTGCTCTTTACAGGATTTTACTGAGGAAGGGAAGGTTGGAGATGAGCCAGTAGTTGTTCAGGTCAGTGTGGTCAAGGCCGGGTTTCTTGATTTCAATACTAAACATTGAACATTCAGCTTGGCAGTCTCCTGAATAGATTGTTCTATGTTAGCATTACAATGCACTATATTAGTACTACAATGTAGCAAACAAGCCTGTTCAAAATATATATATATATTGCTAACCAAAGGTCCTCAAAACGTCCCACATTATATTATGTCACAATGTTTGAGGATCCGATCATACTACTATTTTGAACGTGAAACTGTTACTAAGGCATAAACCTTCTAATAGAAACTTTATCTTGGCGAATATATTTTTTGGGTGGATCAATTACCACACATTGTTTGAATTCATTTTAGCTATTCAAGTTACTGAACTCCACATAGTTATTCCTCAAGTATGAAATCAATCCTTATATATTTTAAGTTGTTGGGTCACACTCAATAATCAAGGTTTAGTCATCTTTAATTACAGGTATTTCAGTGCACACCTTTACTAGTTTCTCCGCCACAGTAATCTAGTACGAGCCACGGTTGCATAAATGTGTAAAAGGTAAAAAGATAATGCAGCTGCAGAAATGTTTTACGGATCAATGTTACATCTAACAGGGGGATACATTCAATAGCCCATGCACCGTGTTAAGTTCTATTATGTACATCAAATCAGCAAAAGTCGAAATAATACATTCAACTGACTTGAAGATAGGTCCGATTTTGCATCTAATACTACAACTGAGCTAAGTCTCGATCGAAAGCACGGCAAGTTAACGGAGCTAAAAATATATCCGTATGTTACTTTAGGCAACTTTTTCAAATAGTCCTCAAAACCCTCAATTGTAGAGGGTTGCTGAGAAACAACCATGTCAGCCTGTTTTATCGCTCCGACAGTATGATCTGAAACGGAATCAAACATCTTCGCAATTATATAGTGAACAGTTACCAGATAAATTAGCATTAAACTGTTCAGACAGAAGTTGTGTCCATAATTCGCACAAGGTATCATGAGACTCAGCAATATTGTTGACAACTTCAAATCTAAAAGGGCCACATGCATAACATTCACGTTGCATAAAAGGAAACATGGTGATAACAATAACTTTTTCTTTTTTTATTATTTACAATATCTTAATGGCCGAGACCTTAAGTTACGCATTAGAAATATTTGGTTATTTCAGATATTGCAGCTTTGGCCAGCGAGTTGTTATTATTATTATTATTATTATTATTATTATTATTATTATTATTATTACTGTTGCCGATCCCTGCTCTAAGAGGTTGGAATGATCAAATGTAGCAGTGAGGTCCAGAAAAGATTATCATTAGTTGATATCTAAATTAAGTAAGTAAGTAGGTTGCTGGGGATAAGAATGTCTGGACTATGCTTCTTGGCCTGCTGCCACCACGATCCGGCCCAGGATAAGAGGCGGAAAATAGATAGATGGATGGACTTTCTATCATTAGGTGTACATGAGGGTTGCAAATACACTAGGCACTCAGATACATGTGACAAATAACTTTGGTAACTTCCTTTAGGTTTTGGACCTTCTGGATTCTTCAGGTTTTAGTCAGCACCATACTATTGAGATGTTAATTGTAATTGAGTGATATTGAAAAATGTATAGTGATATTTTTTGGTGCCATCCCTAATACAATCGTTCCAAATTGAAGCAAACTCAATCACCAATTATTTTGTGCAAACATGACAGCACTCCACTGTGCAAAAGCACTGTGCAATTTGACTGGGGGGGGGGTATGTCTGTCCCTGAAACAGATCCCCTGCGGAGATTTAAAAAGATATATAACTAAAATTAAAATAATCTGGTTGCTATTTAGACAAGCAAGTTCGCAATTTTTTAACTAGGTAGTCAGTATCACAGTATCACATATCACATCTGAATTCGGTTTTGGATGGATAGAAAGGATAGCTAGATTAGTTAGTCAAATCTCTGTGCATAATACCATTTTCCCATGCATGGCGAAGTGCACACAAATTTAGGCTTAGAGAAAAAAAATGGGCAAATGTGCATTTGAATTTGTGTTCAAAAATTTGCCTAGACATGACGGACACCTTTCTCCATGAATGTCCAGTTTCAAATATCAGAAAAGATTTGTTTTTTATAGATGAATTAAAATATGATAAATACTACGGCCAAGTGCATATTTAATATATGCAACTGCCCCAACACAACAAATTAGCACGTTTTAAGAAATTACAAGGTATCGGCTTTCAAATAATACTGGACACTCTCACGTTACACCTAATTGAACAACCAACTGAATAAGTCTTTTAATTCTATACAAAAGTAAACTTATTTTTTAATATTGTGGTTTCCGTAAACATAAAATAACAAATTAATTTCAGAACCTATTTTGCCTGGTTTACTGTGCTTGTAGGCATTGACAGTGATCAAATTTTTAAAAGTTAACAAGGAGGATGGCAATATATCTGACCAGGTGTATTGTTTTTTCTCATTAATGACATATTTAGCCAATTGTTGGCTAATAGTGTAAACAATCAGGTGGCAAGAGTTTAGTGGTTATATGTTTGTAAGACAAGTGTTAAAGCCTATGACATAATTAAAACTCATGCAGTTACAACTTTGCATAGCCAATGGTACCCTTGAAAAAACATGCTCACACAAATTTCCAATATTACCCTGCAAACGGTGTGAGGTTTTTTTTTCAAGTTAGAAATATAGCAAAAAATATATATTCATTAGTTCGATTAACTCCTTAAAGTATAGTCCAATTAAACTGTCAAACACTAAATTTGGACAAACCTGCTTTTCAGAGCTCCTTTTTTCCCCTCTGTTTTCTTCCTCTTCCTTCTCAAAGTCACTGTCATACTCCTCCCCATTTTCGTCTTCCTCCTCTGTCTTTTCACCAAAGTCCCCATCTTCGTCATTCCGCTGTTTAAACTTGCCCTTCAAATCCTCACCACTGAAGTCAGAGACGAGTAGTGCTCTTAGACCGTTGCTCAGCTCAATATACCTGACAGCAAGAATTTAATGATTTAGTAAATGAGACAATGGATTAAAGGAAGGCAATAAATGGCAGCATACTAGGATAATAAAATTATAATTATCTTTATTTAACCAAGTGCGACTTGGAACAAATAATTTTACAGTGGCAACCAGGCCAAGTTGTAGACATCCATCCATCCATTTTCAGAACCGCTTATCCTACGCAGGCTCACAGGGGGCTGACTTCGGGCGAGAGGCGGGGTACACCCTGGACAGATCGCCAGTCCATCGCAGGGCCAACACACAGACATACAACAACTCACACACGCACATTCACACCTATGGATAATTTAGAGTTACCAATGAACCTACATGTTTTTGGACTGTGGGAGGAAACCGGAGTACCCACGCTAACACGGGGAGAACATGCAAACACCACACAGAAAGGCCCTCGGGTGGGGATCGAACCCAGGACCTTCTTACTGTGAGGCAACAGTACTAACCACTACGCCACCGTGCTGCCCAAGTTAAAAATGACATGGATTCTTCAAAGAAGGTACACGTCGATCTACAAGGAATCGAGCTGACAATTAAAATCAGCTTGAGACACATCTGCCTGTTTTGTTTACAGATCCAATCATGCGCTGCAGCATAATGAAAAGAATTACACCCAGCTTCTTTAGACACTGTAGGAACTAGTGATCAGAGTACTTGGCATCTTACATTGTCGGATGCAACTACCCTACTAACAGGGCCTGAAGATCAGGAGAGTATGGACTTAGACTATGGTATAGATGTACTGAGCACCTGTTGAGCAAGAACGGCCAGCTAATCATGGTGTAAACTTGATAGGGATGATGGGTATAATATGGTGCCCCAGTGACATATCAAATTGCTACCTCCTGCAACGTTTCTACCAAACTCTTACTGAACGATTAAAAAAAAGAAACCATAAACTAAAAACAAAACCCATACCTGAATTTAACTTCACATTGAAATGTATTTGTGTTAGATTAAAAAGTTGTAGAATCACAATTTCTTAGGACAGATTAAAAGGTATGCTTACACTATGACATAATTACATGCTTACAAATGTTGTTTAGTTATGTTCGTTTTCCATTTATTTATTTTTCTTCTTACCTATACTTTTTTGGGTCGCTCGGAGATTTGATGATTTGCATGTCTCCGGGGTCACACTCCTCTTCTCCACCTCCATCCCCAGCAGCAAGTTGATTTCTCTGGTCGCCCATAGGGGGTGGCTCAACTTTGTCTCTGGTTGGCCTGTAAGAAAAAGAGTAATAAAAATTAAATAATTCAGTTTCAAATTCAAGAATAAGTAGTCTTTATTGTGCCAGAGGGGCAATTTGGTTGAAAGCCAGCAGTAACCACATATCTTTATGTCAGTCATCTAACTGGATGCCGGGGGGAAAAAACATGAATGGATGTATTTTTTAGGGCTGTAGTCAATCAAATAAAATCTGGATTGATATACTTTATCTCTAATTTAACTAAATCACTCTGTCTTCTTGGCAGACTGTACATTTTCTGTCAGATACTGGCTGTGATGCTGTTCTGAATGGACGATTTTTCTACTGCCTCAGAAGAGACATTAAGAGAGAGGGCATGAATAATTCATGCATATTGGATACAGTCAGCAAATCTTACCCCAAATAAAATGATTTATATTTGAGAAATTACACGTTATTGTGCATTTTAAATACGCAAGTTCTTTTAAATAAGTAATTATTGTTTATTTAAAATGAAATTACCACCAGAGATGGCGGTACTCCATCGCAATCTACTGGCCAGGCGCCAGAGGTATTTGGGGTGAAAATAAAAATGTGATCACGGTAAATATTAATATTCTGTTTAGAAATTTGCATAATTGTATTAAATAATTTTTGTATATGTTTCTAGAAATGAAATATAGGTAAGATTGTCATGGTAACAATATTCACATAAAATATTGGGAAATTGATTTTAGCCAATATCGTGTAGCCTTATTGGCATACTCAATCTTTTTTCAGAATTACTAGTTTAGTAAAATAATATGGGTACAATAGAGAAGCAGCATTAGTCAGACTTGAGTACACAACAGCGTAGGGTACAGTGTAGTCAACAGCAGCTGCATCCACGCTGCGGTAAAGAAAACCGTGTTAGCTTCACAAGAGCGTATGTTTTGTTGTTACACTTTTTTTTTTGCAATTACATTAAAAAGAACGCTTATTTAATATTGATGGAGATTTTACTGGTTTTAGACTGTATTCATAAATCACTGATAATTCTAGCTTTCTGTAGTTCTTCTGTTAATAACATAATTTCGTAAGTTCAAAACTTGCCTCTGGTGGAAGCTGATGCAAAAGTTTGTCGAAATGCTCGGTTTGTTTTCTCAAGCAGGCAAAATGTTCTACTATGGCTTTTAAACTAACTAGACCAAGGTCTCTGGGAAATATTTGCCCCCCCCCCCAAAAAAAACATCAAAGGTAAAAAAAAATCTGCCCCCTGAAAATGTATTGGGCCTTCACTTGTTCACAACACTGAGGACAGCGGTAAGTAATTCTTCCAAGCGAGTTTGTTTTTGTTTTGAGTTCAGTAGTGTTGGTAGAAATCCACAGTTTATTATAGTATACAGTTTATACTGCAATGTTGTGTGATTTATTTGGCTCTATGGTATAAAGTGATTACAGCACATCACCTTTCAGGGGTATAAAGGAGAATATTGCAACTGCTTACATGTGACTTAACTACATAAATATCATAACTATGCATTACATAATTATAATAATATATAACACAGTCATATTTATACATCATTATACATAAGTATATATCAGTGATTCTAGAGAGTTTGGCAAAACATGTCTTACAAACAAAAGTGCTAATTCCATTTGAAATAAAAAATATGATCTTATTTAAAATAGCCAGGCTGATTGTCTAAGGCTATTTTGCACAAAAATAAAAAACTTTCATGCTCGTGTCCGGCTCATGTCACAAAGCGTTTTCTGCTACAATGTTATATTTTGCTACATTCCGTTTTGCGGGTTAAACGACTCGTGCTAGCATCAGTCACGAGCTAGGCAACACGACTGTATTTCTGATTAGTTTAAAGTTATCGTCGTTGAAAAAAACTGTAATTTTCTTTCAAAAAGGACCCAAAACTTTTGAACGGTAGTTGTAGCGACTGTTCCTTATCATTGCCGTTACCGGCGGATAGTGGGTACGAAGTGTTTGACGTGCACTCAGCTTTACTTGAATCACATAAACAAAGGTCATAAATTGCATGAAATAACTTAAACGGATTTATTTTCCTCTTGGCTTTGATAAATATACAAAACAAACAAAAACACAAGCACGCCGAGCACAGTCAAAACTGTATGCTCCTTTCACTACATCTTGGCAGGTAATCAGCCTGAATTTAGAACACCTGTTGCCACTCCCAGCCCCCACCAAGTGGTACACCAGACTGACCTCTTGTGGCTAAAAGAAAAAGTCATGTCTCTTAACACCAGCCCCTAATTGCTTCTGGTAGAAAACAGCACAATTACAAAACTATATTTAAAGGAGCCATGAAAACATAAAGACCAAACAAACAGCACTTACACAACACTTATTGCGTAACTGCTCAATTCACAGAGTTTATATCATTTCTTAATTTGTAGCTTCACACAGTAAACAGATTTTAATTACAGGTCTCTCGATTACACTTGTCTTGGTTTAAAGACTAACTGAATGGACAAGACCTCTTTTATCAGGAAAGGTTTTCAATATACGCCCAAGCAGCCAGGATCCTCGTGGTGCTGTGAAATTTACAACAACGATATCTCCATTAATCTCGCATAAAACTTCTTCTTTCCTTTGACCATTTTTGCCGTTCCTGTAATAATGGAAGATATTCATGAACCCATCTTTTACATAAAAGATTAGCGATGTATTGGACTTGCTTCCATCTTCTGTTTACATAAAGGTCCGACTTTTTAAACAGTCCTGGTGGTAAAATTAGGTTTCCTTTCATGAGGAGCAAGTGGTTTGGAGTCAATGCCTCCAGGTCATTTGGATCTTCAGATAGTTTTGTTATGGGCCGATCATTTAGCATTGCCTCTGCCTCACAAAGCACTGTTTGAAAGGCTTCATCGTCCAAGGTATGCTGACAGAGAACAGAATTCCGAATTTTCCTGATCATCCGAATGATACGCTCCCACACGCCGCCATAATGTGAACCAGCAGATGGATTGAAACTCCATTGTATTCCCGTTTGTGCCATGGCTCTTTCAACGTGATTGCGATTTAAAAAGGCTAAGGATTCCCTAAGCTCCCTTTCTGCTCATACAAAGTTAGTTCCATTGTCTGATCTCATATGGCAAACTTGTCCTCTCCTACAGATAAATCTTTAAAGAGCATTATTGTAAGAGTCTGTAACGAGAGAGTAGGCTACCTTCAAGTGAACGGCTCTACTTGCCATGCAAGTGAAGATCACTCCATACAGCTTCACAATGTTACGTCCTCTCTTTACATCGTTGGGCCCAAAATAACCCACGCCGACATCAGTCGGTGTAACTTTTCCTTACACTGGACAGAACATGATTTCTTCCCCTGTGGCCTAGCCTTGTATGAAAGTGACGGAGTATAAGATTGGAGACATGCTGGTCTTTAGACAAAATGAGAGGGTGTTTTATGTCCTCAGGCGTGGCTGCTTTATTCAGTTGACCTCCGACTCTCAGAAGACCTATTTCTAAGATTGGATCCAGTTTATAAATGGTGCTTCCTTTCTTCACTTCAAAGTTGTTCGTTAAAGCAGCAATTTCTAGATGGAACACTTCTCGTTGGCAAAAGTAAATTCTTGCCATCTCAGCTCATGAAAGATCATCCAGTGTCACTTTCTAATTCCTGAATGAAGCTCTTAAGGCTTGCATTTATTATGCACATTCGATGATGCTGCTCCATTTACAGCAGCGCTTGCAGGCGGCAACCGTTTTCCTCTCTTACTCAGCTTCAGTAGAATGTACTTCAGCTTAAGGAACCAAGCTACGGTGACCCTTAACCTTTGCCAATCAGAAAAATATGTCATCAGCTGATGAGTGGCATTCACACCTTCTACGAAAGTCACATTCACCATGTACTTTCGTTGGATTTCTGGGTCATCCGCAGGAACAGTGATGTCTTCTGGGCCCTTTGGACACCTTTCTTCAGGTATTCGTAGAAAATGTGGACCCTCCATCCATCTCTGTTTGGCCAGAATTTCTGCCTTCAAACCTGTTGAATCATCATCTGCTGGATTTAGTGACGAGGGCACGTACTTCCATTGTGTAATATCTGAGGAGTCTCTTATGGCAGTTACTCTGTTGGCAACAAAGGTTTGAAACCGTTTGTCTTCATTTTTGATGTACTTAAGGACTGACGTACTGTCAGTCCAAAATGTGGACTCTGTCAATGGAAGCTGTAGCTCTGACCGAAGCCTTTTGTCAACTCTAACAGCAACCACTGCAGCAGCGAGTTCTAAGCGGGAAATTGTGATAGGTTTCAGTGGAGCTGTCATGCGAAATAGTGTCCGGCTGCGAAAATGTGTCCGGATCGCGTCACAGTGGGTTTTTTGCTACAATGTTACATTTTGCCACACTCCGTTTCTCGGGCAAAAGGGCCCCACGTGGAAATGTAAGGCTTTTCACCCAATTGCTGTGCAGTACAATTTCATTCACGCCTACAATTGGTCAGGTTATACCGAGCTTGTCATCCAATGAATATCACTCGGGGTCAAGCGCTCTATGCAAATAAAATTAGCGACAAAAAATGTAATTTCTTCTGATTACTTAAACAAATATAAATGTTTCATTCCGTTTATTAAACATTTAACATGTATCTGACATTACATATTTTTTTAATTTACAGTTTGAATACTTAATGTTGAGGATTCTTTTACGAAAGCAAAGTTTTAAGGAAAACATTATTATTTCAAATGCATATCATCATTTCTGACCAATATGTAGTTATTAAAATACACCAATTGCAAGTCTTCATTAACTTCATGTAGACTGAACGAGCTGCTATGAGGTAGATTTGATAGTGTTGCCTAGCTCGTAACAGACGCTAGCGCGAGCCCTTTAGCCCGCGAAACGTAATGTAGCAAAATGTAACATTCTGACACGCGCCAGACACGAGCCGGACGCAAGCCGGACACATTTTCGCAGCCGGACACTATTTCGCATGACAGAGTCACCCTGGCTTTGCCAAACAGGAAAGCAACATGAATCCATTCCTCCATGTTCTGCATTCTGAGGTAGGTGACTGTGCCATAACCAGTCTCGCTAGCATCCGAAAAATTATGCAACTGAGCACAAGAGATCCTTCCAAAGGCTTTAGGCTTGATAAACCTGTTGATCTCAAAATTCTCCACCTTTCCAAAGTCTGTTAACCATTTGTTCCATTTCAGTTGCAAAGACGGAGTTATCAGGTCATCCCGATCACATTTGCTCGTACATAACTCCAGTAACACTAGTTTAGCGGGGAGTATGATAGGTTCTAAGAATACAAATGGATCGTAGACAGAACTAATTATGGAGAGCAAGCCACGTTTGATGTAGGGCTGCTACTTGACTTTTAGTTTGAATCTGAAAGTATCTGTCTTGATACACCATTGCAAACCTAAGGCCCTTTCCACCGGCAGTTTGTCCCTGTCCAGATCCAGCTTGAACAGATTTTTTGCTTTGTGTTCTTCTTGAATGTTCTGAAGCACTTTCCTACTGTTGCTGGCCCATTTTGGGAGGTTAAAACCTCCCCTGTTGCAAAAGGCTCTGCGGTTATTAACCATTGTGACAGCATCCTCTTCAGAAGGTCGTCCATATAGAAGATGATTCTGTTGACTGTGTCAATGACTTCTACTGGAAAGATGTCATAGCTATCTTCCGCAGTCTTTCTAAGAGCAAAGCCTGCACAGCTAGCTGAAGATGTTGCACCGAATAAATGAACAGTCATGCAATAATCCACAAGATCATGCTCAAGGTTACCTTCAGGCCACCACAGAAATCTTAAGAAGTCCACCTGCTCCTTTGCCACCTTGACTTGGTGAAACATGGCTTGGATGTCTGCCATTAATGCCACAGAATCTTGCCTGAAACGCATGAGGACTCCCACCAATGCACTGGTCAGGTTTGGGCCTTGCAGAAGTTGACTGTTGAGTGAGACCCCTTTAAACTCCTCTCCACAGTCAAATACAACTCACAATGTTCCCTTCTTTGGATGATACACTCCATGATGAGGTATGTATCATTCCTTTACCTCACATGCTTCCAAGTGATGCTGTGGCACTTGTTCAGCATAGCTTTTGCAAATGACATCCAAAAGAATGTTTGTGTACTCCCTTTTAAACGTTGCAATATTCTGAAACCTTATTTCTCAGGCCACGAATACGTTGCCTTGCAACAAAGACGTTGTTTGGCATGGTGACATTTTCCTTTTAAAATGGCAATCCAAGCATGTAATGTCCTTCTTGAAGCTGAATAGAGCTTTCCACAATTTCCATGAACTTTTTTTCCTCTCGAGACATTTCTTCTTGCTTAGAGGTTCTCTCATTAAAGTCGTGGTTGTACTGGTTAATCAATAATTCCTCAATCCTGTCGATCTTAGTCCTGTTGACAGTGAATGCAGGATAACCATTCCCATTTTTCCTGTCGTTGTCTTGTAATTGACCATTAATTACCCATCCCAATTTTGACTCCATATGCTCTCCATCCATGTGACTGTTTATCACCTCCTAAGGTTCCATCAACTTTGAGGCGTTGGTGCCTATTAACAGGTCCACATCGGTTTCTATACGAGGAATCTGAATGCCTTTGAGGTATGGCCACTTAGACAACTCCTCTTCTCCGCTGATATTGTCTGGGGACACAGGCATTTCTTTCTGCCTAAACACCTCAGGAAGATTGTAGAAGTGTTTACCAGACTGATCCAAAACTTTGAATCCATTAATAATGCCGCTTGATACTGCCTTGTTAAGACCCATTGTGCAAAGATGAATTTTTGCTCTTCGTTCTTCTGCTTTAAGCTTGTTCACCAGCCTTTCGGAACAAAAGGTTCCCGTGCTTCCTGGATCCAGAAACGCATATGTCCTCATTACTTTATTTTCTTTTATGCACTTCACTTGCACAGGCAGGATGGGAAGTATGTCATTGTTGGTTCCAGCCCCTGTGTGACCACAAGTTAAAGTAGTTGTGCAATTGTCTGATCCTTTCTTTGTCAGATCTGTATTTCCTTGAGTAGTTTCTTTCCTTTACACATGCAAAATGCTGGGATGAGTTTGGTTGCAATTTTAGAAGGTGATGCGCCTATCACAATTCCTGCTCAAATGTCCTGTACGTAAGCAACCGAAACAGAGACCTTTCTCCTTTAGAAAGTCAAGTTTCTCTCTGTGCACCCTTGTTCCCAGCTGTGGACACTGCTCCAGTGCATGTCTTTGAGTACAATACAAACAGGACCTATTGTTTGTCTTTGCCATTGAAACAATTGCATTATCATCTGCTTTCATTTCATCAATTAAAGACACATGGGTTGCAAAACTGTTTCTTTTGAATTGTGATTTTTATTGATGCTTGTTTTTTATCCCTGGCCTTCCAAGCGGGGTGTCCTGTATGTCACCTAATACTGGATCTGATGCGATTCTGATCTGTTGTTCGATGAACTATAAAATGTCGCTGAAACAAGCTCGTCTATTTTCATTTTCCAAAATGGCACAGGCTTTGGTCCTCCAGTTTTCTCTCAGTTTGTATGGAAGCTTTTGAATCAAGATTTTCATGTTCGTTGGTATGTTAAGTTCCTCCAAGTAGTGCATGTCCTCCATAGCATTAGCACTGGTAAACTGCTTCAGATAGTATAGGCAGTTGTCCTTTACGATGATTTCTGCTTCTACACCAGCTCAAATGCTTTCATCAAGATGTTACACTGCAAAGGATCCCCACTGAAAACTGGAATATCTCTATGTGGTAGAAGTTGAGAGGCTTGTGTTTTAGCAAGAAGAGATGTTATGTCATTTTGTTGTTGCAGTAACCTGTGAATTTCTCCGGATGTTTGATACGTGATTTCAGAGGGTGCATCCATGAAATTATGGTGATCCGATACAACAGTTTTTTCCATTGTTGGGCGAGTATTGCTTCGTACTGCATGGGGAGGGATGTGCCGCTGTGAGGACTTTTCCATGGCTGGGTGAGTATGGCTTTGCACTGGATGAGAAGGGATGTGGTGCTGTGAGTACAGCAGTGAAGACTGTTCATAAAGAGGCTCAAAATTGATATTAGGAGTGCGAAGCGTAGCAGTGTCTTTCAGATGAACACTTTTTCTAAAGTATGACTCCACTCCATCAGATCTTCCACGTGTAACACTGCTGACATCACAGGCCTGGAGTACTGCTAGTCTAGCTGTGAAGGCTGCCATTTCCGTGTCCAGCTCCAGCTGCTCCTTTTTCCTCGAGAAGAAATTCCTCCTCCTCCAAAGCGTGCTTCCCCTTTAAAGTAGCGACATGCGCCAAAAGTGCAGCCTGGTCTGCTTGAGCTTTGATCTGTGCGGAAGAAGTGGAAGATTGGCTGCCTTTAGAGCTTTTTTGACTTGACCCTTTACTGGATCTATGCGAAACCACATTAGAAATGCTGTCATACGGTTTAACAACGATCTCCTTTTTGCCATCAACACCAGTCTCCTCTTCAGCATCGACGTCCCTTTCAGCATGGTCACCAAGTCCATCATTACCATTTTCGTTATCACCAGCAGGGCAACTTCGAACATTACATACCCACTCTTTAACCTCAGAAATGAAATCATTGACATTAAACGTTTTCGCTTTGTACCACACATCATGTTTTGTTGCTTCATCAGTAGGCATTAATAATAATAATAATAATTCATGACATTTATATAGCGCTTTTCCTAATGCACAAAGACGCTTTACAAAATGAAGTAGGACAAAACAAAACAAAACGGAGAAGAACAAGATAAATAT
>JAVQJS010102529.1:0-12796 GCA_036024795.1 Galaxias rostratus
AGAGAGAGAGAGAGAGAGAGAGAGAGAGAGAGAGAGAGAGAGAGAGAGAGAGTTTAAACAAGATTGATAGAATTATACATCCACCTCTCTATCTTCTGCCTTTCAGAAGGCTGGTGACTTTCCAGTGAGGCAATTATCATTGACGAATGCAAAATAGCATAATTAATTACAGGTGTCAATCCCGCCTTTGTTTCAGCTTGGAGGAACATCACGCCAAACCTGTGTCCGCTAAGAACTGCCGCCTGATGAACGAGCACGGAGCACACAGGCTGGAGAGGCCGGCTGACAGAGAAATACGGAGCCGACAGCACAGACAACCCGATGTCCGCTAACCACACCACACGGCCAACAGGGAGACAGGTTGAAACGGCAACCCAAATCCACCCTTCTACTTTCGACTGCTTTTGTTTTGTGTTTTGGGTCCTTAACATTAGTCTGTTATTATTGCGCTTCGTCAACGTAGACAAAACATTACTGTTTTAGTGAAGACACGCCATGTTCACTAAAGTGTTGGTTGTCAGAGTTAGAAGCACAAAAACAGAGCAGAGTTTTATTCCCTGAACTAGTATGACACATTATCTGTCCTGTCAGATATTCCTTTCGCACTCTTTTCTTTTCAGACTGCTGGGAAAATCCGACAATTGCAGTGAAGGAGAGAAAGAAAATAGAAATAAGTGAACACGTTGAAGAAGGATGGTGTGACTGGGGAAGAGCGACAGCACACATCCTCCACTAAACACGCCCACACATTTGTGCAAAACTTAATACAACCGCACCTTATGTATGTGTGTGTGTGTGTGTGTGTGTGTGTGTGTGTGTGTGTGTGTGTGTGTGTGTGTGATGTGTGTGTGTCTGTGTGTGTGTACAGGGGATGGGGTATTATGGGAGGTGGGGAAGGTTGATAATCCCTCTGCACCCCAAGGCAGCAGGAGCTCATTGTAGAGTACATTGACTCTAATAGGAGTCGGCGCTGCAGTTGTATGCAGCTCTCTAGGCTCCCACTGTGAGGAGAGTTTTACATAATTAATGACTGTTGATGTTTCCCAGGTAGTCGCCCGGCAAATTCACTCCAGACTCGGCTGCCACCATGGCTGGTTCCAGTGAGGATGAGCGACACCGGAACCGACAGCTTACATTACAAGCATAAACAAGGCAATTTTGTACAGTGTCCTCAGACATTACCGTGAGGTGTTAAGGGACAATGATTCAAGTGACTTCAGAGGAACACTCTGGAAAAAAGGGGGATTTTTCTGTCTCGAAATCCACGGCAAATTTGAGCTTGATGCGACTGGAGTTGCTTCCTTTAAGGTTTTTGCTCTAAATGTGCTGGAGGTAAAAACGGATAAAAACATCCCCGGTTATGGAAGACGGAGGCTCCTTCCAACAGATATTCTAATGTGAGTGTTCCACCTGGACGTCAGACACTCTTTATGTCCATCTGAACGTGTCCAGAGGCCCGCCAGGCCCGTTCCAGGCTGAGAGCACTCTGCAAAGGCTTTTGGGCACATTCATTCTGCTGCGAGGCAGTCCACCTCTCTGACGGCGTATGTTCAATTAAACATTTAAACGACACCCAGGGAGGTCTATTTTTTACTGTTCTCACCCCACTACTCATTATTAATTTGTAATAACCTTTAAGGCTTTTTCTTGTCATACATATTTTACAGAGAGATATCACTCCCTCTTCAAGTCAGAACGGAGCAGCGGGCCTGTCAATGACAAATCACCAGAACACCAGCAGAGGTGTGCCGTCACCCTCTGTAATTATCACCAGGTGAGGGCTGTCGCTAATCTTCAAAGTGTGTGTGTGTCTGTCTGTGTGTGTGTGAGAGAGAGAGAGAGAGAGAGTGAGTGAGTGTGTGCATTATAAAACAGAAACACTCCAGCAAGAAAGTTATCCTGTGTCATGCTTCCAATAAGAGAGCCAAGATTCTTTCAAAATCAACTTGGACCCAAAAGAGTGAGCGCGAAAGGGGGGGGAGTAACTGTCAAATCAGTACATAAAGCCTTTTAGGCAGTGACCCGAAGATCATTTAGAGGCTTTTATGTATTTATGAGCACCCAGTTTGTAGCAGTCCATTTCAGAGGCATAAATCAGCAGCCTGGTGAACATGGCACATTGGGTAGGAACGCATTAACCCCCCCTCCCCCCTCCCCAACAACCCCCCCGCCCGTGTGCCGTCTCCTCTCTAAGTCCCTCTATTAGCGGGCCGGCCAAGGGCTGCTCAACCCGGCCTCTCTGCTGGGAGACCCTCCATGCCCGCTGGATGCCAGCCTAAAGCCCATGTACCCGGGTGCCAACACAGCTCTAAAAGCTGTAAAACAAATGAGCTCTGTTTGGTTAATGCACACTGATTGACCTATCGCTGCCAGGCATTTGAAGTCATGATTGTAATGACCGCCTTTCCTGTCTGATTACTCATATATAATATAGCGGGCCAGAGTTGCCTTTATATTTCCAGTAACAGACTTTTGCTGTGGGGCCAGGGAGCAATGAGGGGCAATTCAGCCTGCTTAGCATGTGAGCAAAGATACACTACAACAGATTCAAGTTCTTAATAAACTATATCGCACTTTTCCTATTTTGGTATATCTGCTTAAAGTGTGCAATCAAATGCAGAAGCTACGATACAATGTTAAATGAAGTCGTGTGCTCGGTCGTTTCTACTGGCTGCTGCGGTTATGCAATCCTCCATGTGCTCAAAGTGGAGGACAATTCCACCCGGGTGATAAATAAAGTAACCTGACGCACGGGCTGCAGCCACTGTGGTTTGGGCAGCTTTTCACATGGGATGTCATAGTTCTGCAGTGCTAGCCCCTCGGCTATTTTAGGCTCTGCCTCATTAGAAGAGAAACATCCTCCGTGAGTGGGAAAAAAAGAGAGAGACTTCACCAAAGACATTTCATTAGGGAAGACTATTAAAAAGTACACTCAAAAGCCACAGCCTCCTGGGCTAAACTCTCAATACTGCCACCGTACAATTAGATTCAGCTTGAATACCCACACACACACACAAACACACACAGACACACAAAATGTGGTCTCCATAGCCAAACCCACTCGGCAGTGTCTGTGAAGATCAGTGTCACCCACTCCCCCAGGCTGGGGTCACCAGACCTTACTGACAACACACGGCCTGCCCGCAATGGTAGCAATTACCCCCAACCACACACATTGGAAGAAAACATGTGCCAATAAAAGAGGGAGAGAGAGAGAGAGAGAGAGACAGACAGAGAGAGAGCAAGAGAGAGAGAAGGTATGGGTGGGGGATAAGTGAGAGACACTAGTGTACGTGTGAATGCGTTACTGCTTGCTTATGCCAGCGTGATGGTGCGCGATGTATGCCTCCCCCTCACGCCACAGAGGCTGGCTAATTTAGTTGGGGAATAGCTGCTTGTCCTTCAGGTGGAGGGACAGAGCTGGTTTCAATATGAGGTGTAATAAAAACCACTACATCACCAGATCTCAACACACTTTCCACAGCACTTTACACCACCTCACGTCTCATCTGTTTGAGACACATAACACATGGCAACGTAATAACAATCAATCAGAACCAGGGGCCACACAAATACAGACAAGGTGCAGTACAAAACAAAATGGTGGTATTATGAACACTGAGCTCAGCAAGGTACTAAGGTACCAGCTGGGAGGGCACTAGCAGCAGAACCATACAACAGGCTAACGCACCCGGAGTCCTGATTTAATCATGGTCTGTGTGTCTCTGACTGAATGAATAAGCCAGTCCATCTGTAAGGAGCGACACATGGCCAGGCCCCCTGATTCCAGCAGTCTCCCTGTTGAGCGCCAGCTGACTCCTCCATTCCTCTGCTTGTCACTGGCAGCCAGGGCCTGGGCCTCAGCAGCTGTTCCCCTTGGCTGTAACCCCCCCTCCTACTCCTCCTCCTCCTCCTCCTCCTCCTCCCTCTCCCCCCGACCAGCCCCACTCCTCTTCAGGCCGGGCCCTTCACTCTGAAGAAGAGTGGGAACTCTCCCCCCCTAATCCACTGAGACCCAATTACAGGGACCAAACTCACGATGGCAGAGGAATCGCGAGGAGATGCAGAGTTGCTCTGTTAATTGAAGATGTGCTTTTTTACACTCTCTTCAGGCCACCATTGCCACTTTGCTCCCCTCTCATGAAACACACGGGGTGGGGAGGGGGGAGCCGCAGGGGGAAACTACAGTGGGCACTTTGGTGCCCGGGTTTACAACCAAGTGTTATTCCAGAAATTGTCATTTCAAATGTACATACAAAAACGTCAACATAAATTAAGGAACATCTAATAAAATAAAAGAAGAAAAAGAAAAGTTTGACTTCTCTTTCTCATGTTCCCACTCTTAGAGCACTCAATTTAATACAACCACATGTTAATTAGTGTCGTACTTAATCCCATATTAAAGACACCCAAACTGTCAGGTCACATTATAAACAATCGGTCCTAACGCTGCGTGTGACATTTGGAGCCGCTATCTCTCCTTGCAAAATGTTCCCTAGGTACTAATTGGCCTAGTTTACGCTGTCTTTCTTTGAATTGGCCGTTTCTTTAACATTAAAAGTATTCGCCCTGACAAGCATCATCCTACAGGCCTACATAACGTGTAGATGACTGACAAAGGAAATCTGCAGAGGGACAGCAAAAATGGAAATAAGTGATTTAACCCTATACCGTAAGACTGTGAGACCTACCTTCATGGAATATTAAATACAATTTGAAAGGAGAATTAAAGTTCAAACACTTAGCCAGCAGCAAAGTAAGTGTAACTTTTCTCTTCTTGCATTATTTAAGATAGGCTCCATCATTTTATCAATCTATCGATCTATCACCAGAAAGATGAAAATGGAAAAATAATGAGGCCGATGAATGCTGTGTAAAGAACATCAATGTGTGAAATTTAATTATCTGTGCTGGAAAGAAGGAGGAAAAGTGTCGGCTGTTTTCTAAAACAAAAAGAGCGAAAAAAGAAGCAGTTAATATTTTTCCCTCTCTGCATATTTTAATTACCAGATCAATCATAACAACGTGCTGTGGTGCTTTTGCAAGAGAGGAGAAAATTGCAAGTCTAAATGAAAAACAATAGATTTGCTTTAAAGTCCTGGCTCTTTTGAAGTCTAAATTAAAATTTCAGGTACCTTTAGGAGAGCTTCCTTCAGAAAGTTATGATATTTAATTAGTGTGTTTAGATTCTGCCGAAATTAAACTTCACAGCCCAACATAAGGTAAAACCTTTTTAAATAAAACCCGTCTTTCCAGTAGGAGATGCACACTGACAAAACAGTGAGAATTACAACCATTCGACTGTACACACTGGGGCTGTGTATCTTCAGTCAGAGGCCCTTGTTCAGTGACAGAGCTACGTCCGTTTTGATCTCAAGCTGTGGCTCCGTGGTCGATGGAGCATATAGAAGGACAGCTTTCTAAGCGGGAGTGCGAGGCGCAGACTGTGCTCCGGAAAATCCACCAATCCACCCCGCGGAATTGGCGCAGCAGCTCCCACAGTCTCGCGTGCCTTTTTCCTGGTGGTGCGTACGCTGATGTTTATTTCTCCTGGCGTGTCGTCGCCGGCGCAGCGCCACCGTTTTCACACGTTTTTATTGGCCAATTTGACTATGCTCTTGCCAGCAGCCAGCCAGCCAAGAGTGAGCCAGGAGTCAGAGCATCCCAGGAAAAAGGACCACTGCTCAGGCTGCTGCTCATAGAGACGGCTGGGGGGAGGTATGGGCGGAGAGAAGGGGGATGGGGGTAACCTGTCTCTCAGCCAGGCAGTTGACCGTGTACAACGGAGGTGAGTTGGGTGTCTCTGAGACAGCCTGTTAGATAAGTTACCGAGATCGAACTGGTAAGGGCCTGTTTGTCGAGGGGTTGGAGGGAATGAGATTGCCTGACTCTAGGGTGACAAGGGTTTAAAGGAGCGCACGCTAGTCTGACATCCAATAAGAGCAGACCAGGCGCTCGGCGTGCATCCGTCCTCAAACATGGCTAACATTTGCACAGCAGTGGCAGTCAGGCGTGACGTCTCTGGGCTCAGAGGTTTGTGCTGTCAGGACTGTAGAAATTAAAACCAGCACTGCGGAGCAGAATGTGCTGAAACTCATCAATTCCACATGGCTAGAGAGGCAAAATGCCTATTTATAACCCCTCCCTATCCAACACCCCCCACAGACTTTACCTGGTATGCATCCCGGGCTCTGGAAACACTTCCATAGTGATGAATACACCCAAGTGGGATGAGCAGACAGGGCATCCGTCAGGACAGGAAAACAAACAAGCCAACCCAACTGTGCACGCACGCACACGCGCGCGCACATACACACACACACACGCGCGCGCGCACATACCGTCACATCACACGCCGCACTGCCTAACAAAGCACACTGAGAAACTGATGGAGGTTGACTCAACGCAAACACACGACGTAAAGAATCAAAGCGTGGGTTGCATCACGGAGGAGACAGACAGTCTGACAGCACAGGGCACTCGCTTTGTCAACGGAGCATTATACATACCCATACATAACCAGTGTCAGAGTGCTTCAGCAGTCAGGTGGCGTTTAACTAAATACAATCACAGAAACATCAGCCTGTTGTGACTAATGGCTCCCATACAACCCAACGGAGACAATGACCAGTCAGGAGCACGCCAAGTATGGCATTGGAAGGGGCCAGTTACTTTGCATTGATCCAGGGGATGGGGGGTGATGGGGTGAAACTGGCTGGCTCTCCCTCTGTGCCTCTGGCTTTAGGAGGGAGGCAGCTACGTGAGGACCCCTTCCTCTCCTCAGTATGACAAGGACACGAGTGATAAACCAGGAGCACAGAGCTGCCGGTTTACATGGCCCCGGAGCCCATTATGTTCCCACAATAGGCTGGAGGCCTGGGCGTGTTCAGCATACAGAGTAGCCCCGGCCTGGCACTCGATGAGCCTGAGGCGGCGTTAGGGCACCCCAGTACGGCATCCCGGGAGGACCAAACAAGAACAAAGAAAAAAGAGGAAGACCATGTTACCCATCTTTAGGAGAAGGGACTATAGGTGGATGTGGGTTAGGTGAGGCTCTCAGGTAAACGCCTGCTGTAAACTGTGAACGTGTGGGAGTGTGGTAGACATAATAAACGCACACTAAGCAATGTTGTGATAAAAAGATTAAAAAAACCTTACCGGCACTCGTGACAACTCCTAACTCCGACCCCACCTACCCCTAGTTAGCCAATCCGTCCCACTGAGAGAGCGCCTCCCGTAATAACCGGGGCCTCAGCTGGAGACGAAGATTTGTCTTCATTGAGCTATGAAAGCAGGGGCATCGCGGAGCGTTTTTTTTTTTGTGTGTGCTAACGGGCCCGGTCCCTCATCTCTGAAAGTGCCATAGAGCCCCTCAGACAATTAGGCAGGGAAAAGCTTTATGGCCGTTCAACTCACTCAGCGGCGCGGCACTCTCACCGGCGGCGCCGCCCTGAGCGCTGGCTCATGCAGAAAGGTAATTACGGAGCCTCTCATAATGACAGGGAGGAAGCTTGCGTCATAACACCCACAGCCTTTTATCATGGCGCCATAATTAATTATCGTCTTTGCTCTTGCGATTCATTCCGCTATTCATAAGGTATTCATATGTTGGAGGGGAATTATCATTTCCTTCAGGAATTAATAATAAAAAATGGAGGACGGACTCGGTCTCCTTGCCGATGGAGGATCAAAGGTTGCGTCACATGACCTGGCTGCCTTGTTGCCTGGACGGGGGTGTAGAGAATGGCCATGTGTTCCAAGGCAACGCACCACTCTCACACTGAAGGGCCACACACCACCAGTAATGTAATTCTGCCCTGCATGGCCACCGTATGGCAAGACACCACGGCAGCAATCAAACGGATATATGTACGTTTGGTTATAATAAATATACATAAAGATATGAATGAATCTTTCCCCTTCCATTTACTTGGAGTATGATAAGACAGCATTCAATGTACTATGGCTTACGTTTCTGTATGTTCTCTGTCACATTAGACTGACCTGATTTGCTGCTGATAAATCAATAGCCAGCACCCGTTGGTTCAGATAGGAAACCGAAACATTCCGTGGCTGCATTTTTGAGAGCTGTGAACAAAGTAAATAGCTCCATCCACTGCCAACTCCTACAAGAAAAATGAGCAGAATAGGCAAAAACATTTTGTTTCTCCCTCCTCATCACCACAACCTCAGGGGAAGAAATGGCACACTTAGACTCCAAAGCAGGTGTCCACCTACCCCCAGTCGGCAGTGCTTTAATAGCCGTTTGATGTTTTTGATGTCTAGTCAGCTCGATTGTACCTTTCTCCCTGGTAATGAGGGCCAATAATGATTCCATGAGCTCGAGGGGTTAATGGTATGTAACCGGCAGAGCCGCTAATTACACGTTACAAACTATTTATCAGAAACTCCATCTGCGCAAGCACCACAACTCTCATTGTGCACGCTAAATTACTCCACGGATTATCATTGTAAAGCAAGTTTCAGTAATTAGGGATCCAGGCTGCTGTTTTCCCTTTCTGAGAGAAACCAAATGACATAAGAAGAGAGAGAGGGGGAAACAAGATGACTGGTTAATTTGGGCCTGACATCCACCAAAAGACACAATAGCCAGATCAGCCAGCGTATGAAGATGAATCTGTGCGTGTATTTTTTTGTGTTTTTTTGTAGGGGAAATAACCGTCGATAAGAAACCCATCCCTGTGGGGTTTTTTTTCACCGCAAAGGTGAATCCAGGGGGGAGCAGACACTCTGAAGCGAGAGAGAGGTGCAAATTGCGCTGCGGAGCGCGCGTGGACTTGATGAGACCGGGTATGTAGAGCGCGCCGTGTGTTCGGGCGGCAGGGGGAAGCTTGTGTGAAAGTTGTGTGAACGCGCGGCGAGAGACTCCCCCTCTGCGTCCGACAGGCATGTCTCTCCTGTGATCAGTTATTTGAGAAATAACTGTCATCTCCCCGAGCCCCAAAGGTGTGCCTGAGACCATGGAGACGTGTACCGTCTCCCCTCCCCACACAGTACGTTTTATTAAAATTACCTTCATTATAAGACAGTGTTCATTATAAAACCAAAAAACGCCGGTCTCCCAGGGCCCTGCGGATTAATAAGGACAGCGGTGTATTTTAAGCCGTAAACTCAACTCCTCACTGTCCTTAATCTCCTTGCTACTTCACAAGGCCAAATTAACACCTCTCCCTGGCTCTGACGGGACCTCATTAGCAAACTTCCATGGAAAGAAAGAAAAGAGGAACGAAAAAAGAGGAGAAGAAGGAGGGAAGCGACCAATGACAGACACCAGCTCTGGGATTAACCCTTTCTCCGACTCCGGCTCTTCGGAAACTAGGTCGGCAACGTGTTTCTAATCAGTCGCCTGGTTAGTGATAATTAGACGACGGGATCGGACGAGGGAAGAGAGTGGAAAGTGGGAGGGGAACATTGAAATGAAACGGAAAAGAAAGAGAACCTGTCATGTCACAAACACTTCAAAGGAACAGGCTTCTCTTTCAGAAGTGGCATGATGAGGGTCCAAACACCAAGAGGGACTCCTCCAGGCCCCAGAGCTGGGTAGGGGGGGATCCAGGGGGTGGAAACAAGGACCCAGATAGTTCTTATCTCGCACTCTTTCTATCCCCTCCACAGTGATACACGAACACACAGACACACACACACACACACACACCTCACAAACACACAAACACACACACACACACACACACCTCACAAACACACACACACACACACACACACACACACACACACACACACACACACACACACATCACATTTGGCTCGTTTACCACCTGTACAGTGCAGCTGTAGGGGAGCTTTAGCGCATCCCAAAACACACAGCCAAACAAACAAATCCAACTCCACCTTTTCCTCCTGTTTCCCCCAGCAGGTGAAAGTCCCACAGCTTACGCCAAGGCCTCGCGGACTAGCACTGGGTAAAGTTCACACGGCATCGCAAGCTGTTTGACATTAGGAATAAGGTCAAAGTGTAACAGGAAACACCAGAGGCTTGTGCTCCGTCGGTGTGCAGAAATGATCGTAGAGAGCGCAAACCATTTCAACATACACCGGACCGCTTTTTTTTCCCTCCAAGTCGTAGGAATAATTCTTATACATTTTTAAGTAGGTTACCTCCATAATACACTTACAGAAGTTTCAAGGTAAGAGGGACTTTTGACTTAAGAGGGGCCTCCAGCAACGACTAAACACCCTTCCTTGTTATCAGCAATCTGCTTTATCTACAACAAAACATTTCTCGACTCCCAAGTTGTCAGACATCAATAGTCCTCAAATTAATCCCTTGGGTTGCTGTTTGCACAACAAAGATATGGAACGGTGCGTTTGATATCTAAGAGACTTTACAGTCAGAGTAATTGAATTAGCACTGGAATCAACCTCATATTGCAGATTACTGTATTGAATATGAGAACTCAAGCCATAGCAGGCTGTTGCTTGGGCTCAGTCAATTATGAACCATTAGAAACAAGTTGCCAATAATCACACTCACGGCTAACTGGGCCCAATGTGTGATGAGTGTTCTCGCGTCCAGCGATAAGGCTTTCAGGTTAGCGTTAAATGGCGAGTTTAAAGGGGAGAGGGAGACTGGAAACATATTTGTGGTATCATTTCCATAAGCACCTGCTTTGTGGACCATAGCACAGCTCACAAATGTGATTTATGACCTTGGCGTAATGGCTAGAGCAGAGCCTTGGTAGATATCAGATGACTTTTTCAATATGGCAACGTCAGAGAGGGCACTGTGAATGCACCATCCCAACAGGATATGAGGGCTTGTCTTGGCCAAGAAAATATGAGCAGCCAGATATCTGATCATCTAATGGCAGAAAGATGCTACTCCACTTTGACAGAAAACGAATCAGTCAATATGCCTCAGATGAGAGGTAGTAAGAAAACGTGTCTCTACGGAACACTATGGATTTAAATCCCTGTCTCCACCTACTGTACCATTCAAACCATCTATACCTACTGTACCATTCAAACCATCTACATCTACTGTATCATTCAAACCATCTATATCTGCTGTAGCATTTAAACATGTATATCTACTGTACCATTCAACCCATCTATATATACTGTACCATTCAAACCATCTATATCTGCTGTAGCATTTAAACCATCTATATCTACTGTACCATTCAAACCATCTATATCTACTGTACCATTCAAACATTTATATCTACTGTACCATTCAAACCATTTATATATTCTGTATCACCCAAACTATCTCTATCCACTGTATCACTCAAACTACCTCTACCGTATCACTCAAACTAACTATATCAAACTCTCTAACCATACTCAAACTATCGCTATCTACTGTATTACTCAAAACGTCGTCATCTTTTCATTATGGATGGCAAATAGAATGAAATGTGGAGGAACTTTTGTGTCTGATGGATGGATTTGTGTTAGTTAAAATGGTCATGCCCATGCTTGGTTAAAGGAGGTTCCAAACATCTGAGGTGTGTTGTTCTTTTATATTAATTGATTTTAATCACAAATGTTACTCACCTGGGCTTGGAAGCTCTTCAGAACAGGGGCCACCATCTCCCGAACTTCCTACCACAAGAAAAGGAACAAGAATGCTTAAAAAAATGTTTAATTAATCCATCTGTATTATTACCTAATAAAGGGAGACGAGCCCAAAAAAAACTTTTAATTGAGGGGATGCGTGAAATTTCTTGAGATCCCCTGTGTATTGCATTGTGGGTGATTATGGGGGAAATTCAGTGAATACGTTTAGATCTTTAGACTGTTGTGGACAACTACAGTCTTCTATGGGGTTTTGGAGCGCCTCTATAGAAGGCTTGGGTTGGCTGTGGTACTTGCCATATTAAACCAATGGGATGACTGCACGCACTATCTATGTCTGGTATCTATGTCTGGTATAGGCATGTGGTGACATGGCAGCACTGTATTGCACTGCTGGTGCCATGGTCTCTCGGAGCCCAGTATAAGGGCAAAACAGACCTGCAGGATGAGGGGAAGGCTGACACGCTGACACGTACTTGTCAGTGTGGCTGCTCACCAACGATACGCACTAATGCGGCTTATGAAGAAAAAAAAAAGTTTAAATCTATGGCAGTAAGGTAAGCGTGGCTCAGGCAGTGAGAGTGACGCTGTAAATCATTGTACCTGCCGAAGCGAAGAAGAGTAGAATGACAGACAGAACCACAACTATGAAAGGGGACCAGGCTATGAAGGGACGGGAGTTTCACCTCGGGGACATTTCTCTTGAACTCCCTGCTCAGCTCCACCAGGTGCTTGTGGGAGTGCTCGCTCTCTTCCTGTCGCCCTGCCAGCTCAGATGCCACCGAGTTTAGCTCCCTCTATAAACAGAGAGAGACAGAGAGAGAGAGAAGGAGAGAGAGAGAGAGAGAGAGAGAGAGAGAGAGAGAGAGAGAGAGAGAGAGAGAGAGACAACACTTAGGGTTCCTGCCAGCAGTCGTACAGTACAGCTTAGAGTGTACATAAATAAAAATACACTGCTGAATATTAACAATGTAATCCTTCATGATCTTATAGCGGTAATACTGCAAGCCCCGGCCCATAAATAATTAAGCCAAAATAAATCCAATGCCTACAGTAGCAGAAGGCCTTTTAGATAATCAGTATTTGAAATAATCAATACTTGAGCAGCAACCATGGAGAGCCAGGAAAAGAATAGAGAGAGAGAGAGAGAGAGAGAGAGAGAGAGAGAGTGAGACACAAAGAGAGAGAGAGAGAGAGAGAGAGAGAGAGAGAGAGAGAGAGAGAGAGAGAGAGAGAG
>JAVQJS010102536.1:0-11218 GCA_036024795.1 Galaxias rostratus
CCCCCCCCCCCCCCCCCCCCCCCCCCCCCCCGTCAGAGAGAAGCATAGTAATTTCTGGACCATTTCTCAGAATGTTGGCAAGCGGATGTGGATTTAGTAATGAGCCTAATTGTCTCTCTTTTAAGCCAACCTGAAGCTTTGTGGCTGGTACTGTCTGAGGGATTAAACTGAAGAAGCATTCTTGTTTGTGTTACCTAATTGTACCCCTTTAAGTTGTCATGTGCTCAAATTTCAGCTAATAAATTAAGAGATCTGTGTCCTGTCCTAAAAGTGGAAATCACTATGTCACAGAAGGAGATGATTCTAGATAATAAAATGAACACATTTCTATTTTCCGTTTCAACTACTGTTATATTTCTCACTTTGAAAGCAAATTGCAGTATAAAAGTGCTGACTTACAGCTTTGGCAAACACGCCATGGGCCATTAATTAATTGCACAACCATGCATGCTGTACACATTACAAGCCTTCAAGAATCCCAATTAAAATCCAGACTATACAAAATCCACCTCTTCATTGTTGTCCGCCATTGTCCGCTACATTGTGTCACTTCCAGAAAGCCGAGTAACAGTCACAGCCAATCAGATACGTTCACAATGGTGAGCGTACTTTGGGGCAAATTATTTACTGTATGTGGCATGAATCTGGAAAGATCTCTCATCTGGCATAAATGGTGAGAAAGCATTTTAGACGGTGAGCCTGAGAGGCCAAACCCACTGCAACGTCAGAGAACACAGGCGAATCAACAAAACACAAGTAAACTAAGAAAACAACGACAATACGCGCGCAGCATATAGAAAACACGCAGCAAACTCAGACACATTACAGAAAAGCGCAACAAAAACGCATTACAGAAACATGCTGCATGCGTTTTCTGTGTTATCTTAAGTTGCAGTACGTTGGCCTCTCAGGGGCATTGTAATTTAGAGGTAAAATTACCACTCAGACACATGCAATCACTGTTGTTTGCCATCAGATCGTGTTTCAGTAAAGCACATCCAGCAGTGTGAACCAGCCATGAAATACTAAACTAGACTGGAGGAAAACCCAATCTGGTGACGACACTGATTGCAGTTTCCAACAAGAAGGCAAACAAAACCACTTGATGCTGGAAGCTCATTGTACTTGAAATATTACATTTGCATATACATTGAATACAATCAAACCCTCACCCCTTTGCATTACACCTTTAGAGGCTTATAAGTACGGATGTTAGGAGGTTTTATGACTAAAAAGCCGCACTGTTGACTGCATAATGCATACAAGTAGGAAAAATTTAAGTGGATTGTTTCGCTCAGCATTACGTCTGAGGTGTTCAACCTCTGTGGACTCAGTGAACAACGTTGGTTGAGTATTTATAGATGCAGTGTGTTCCATGCATTTAATTTTCTTCTGCAGGAGTCAGTCATAACTGGAAGTAGCAAAAATGATCTTAAAAGCTTTAAAGTATCAATTGGATCATTCATAGCTTGTCCTTGAAAAATGCACAAAAAAATAAGTAAACTTCGGGATACGTATCTTGCACTTACTGCCTTTTATCCATCTATGATCCTTCTTAGTCTGCTCTGTAATTGTTTCGAAACCAAGTGTATTTAATGCAACTTGTCATTCTCATGGAATAACCGCTATTGCCCCTTTTTTCAAAGAATAATGATGATGATCACAAGAGCCTGTGTAAGGTCCATAATCCCCCATGAGATCAATAGCAGCAGGGAATTCCATTGCGCAAATGATTCCGATTAGGAAGAAAGATGCATGAGGAGACACTTACAGCCGTTGTGATTTTTGTGGGCAATTGGAGCTTTCTTTAATGCTGGCAAAAGGCAGCCGTAAAGGAGACTGCTTTGTATCGCCCTTTTGTCTTTCTCTGATGTAGTGTAGACTCAACTGCAACAGCGGAACGGCAAATGGCTGTTTAAAGAACGTTTTCAGAAGATGACTCTAATTCTGTTGGTGAACGAGGTGACATCGATTGATTTGTTAGGTGTAGTGGCGTAGGTGTGTAAGTACACAATGCAAAACAAACATCTACTTATGTGAGACGGTCGAAAAAGCAAAACAATGACTTCAGACCACAAAAATCTGTCTTGGCGTTTTTCGTGCTCTATTTTGGTCACAGCAGTCTGAGAAACATTTTCTTTTGACACATACTACATTTCTGTATGTGTCTTGAAAATTTGAAAATGTGGATGTCTATTTATCAGTAATACCTTGTTGGATGTTACAAACATGTCATATATCTTAAAGCCACTATAGGTAGCTAGATTATCAAGACATTTCTTCGGATAGCACATTGTAATGTCTATGAGAGAAGGAAAGTAGTGTGGTTCAGATTAGTTCTCTTGAAGTCTTAATATTTAATTGAATACAAATGTTGTCTGACACTGAGCACGATCTGGTGTGAAACTTAAAAATTGCTTTATGGCACAAGGAGGTGCATCACTTAATCAGGAAGCGATACCCATACTTAGAGTGTAGTCGCTGATCATGCTAGCAAAACACAGTGAGCGCGAGTATTCTGCCTTCTTGCGACAGCTAGGTTAAAGTAATTACACTGAGCAATCGTTAGGTGTCGCTAAAATCACCCCCGACCCTCGCCTCAAGTAACTTTAAATAATAATATGACACCACTTCACCGTGAGATTATGTCATTCAAGGCATGAAGGGGGACCGTACCTGTAACCGTGTTAGTGTTTAAACATCTCTAAAACCGACGGAGTTCTACAGGACCCTGTCTGATAGTGTTGACTTTTTTAGCTGTTGTTTATCTGCCATTCCTATGTCTCATTACCGCTGTTACAAATGTTTCCCCGAGGCTGATAGATGACGGTTGCCTCAGAGTGATGGGGTTTCTCATTTTCTTGAATGAGTGTCACACCACACTCATTTGTTATCTTCCAGCACCATCCACTATTGATTCATCTTTAGAGTGAATGTATGCCCGGAATCTTTGATGATAACACTTCTTTTCAGTCCTGGTGCTTCTTTGCTGCTTGTGTGAAGGCCTAAAGCAGAGAGAGCTAGAGAGGGGGGGCAGGAACACTCCAGACCCCTTTTATGGAAAAACAAGATTTGTTGTAAGAAAAAAGAAGCAGGATAACACACTGATCAGTGACAACATTAAAACCAGTGACAGGTGAATTGAATACCATAACGTTACAATGGCACCTGTCAGGGAGTGGGACGCACAGTATTAGGCAGCAAGTCAATGACGGAGTTGAGGTGTTGGAAGCAGGAACTACAGGCAATCATGGGGAGTAGAGCAACTTTCACAAGGGCTAAGTTGTGATGGCCAGACGAATGGGCCAGAGCTTCTCCAAAACGGCAGGTATTATAGGGTGCCCACAGTATGCAGTGGTTAGTATCAACTTGAAGTGGTTTCTGGAAAGGACAACCGGTGAACCAGCGACAGGGTCGTGGGCATCCGAGTATCACTAACACGCATGGGGAACAAACGTCGGCCCGTCTGGTTAGATCCCACAGATAAACTACTGTAGCACGAATTGCATAAATAGAGAAAAATGGCTAGGATGGAAAGTCTATCATAAAACAATGCATTGCAGCTTGCTGCACATGAGGCTGGTTAGCTGCCAACCAGTCAGAGTGCCCTGTCCCCCGCTGAAGGAGCCTACTTTGTGTATGTGAGCGTCCGAACGGGACCACGGAGCAATGAAAGACAAAGCCTGATTGGAAGAATAAAGTTTTTTTTTTGTCTTGTGGCAGGCTGGGTGCGTTTTTTTCATGTGGGAAAGAGTTGGCACCAGGATGCACTACTGTAGGAAGAAGGCAAGCCGGCGGAGGCAGTGGGAAACCGTGGATGCAACTTTGACATGTACCCCCCTAACCTAAACATTGTTACAAGACCAAGTACACCTCTTGGTAATGTAATTCCCTTATTGTAGTGACCTTGTCCGGCATGAAAATGTGCCCTGCCACGCTGCAGGAATGTTTTTGGAAACATGGCGCAGATCAAGGTGTTGATTCAGACTCCAAATTCCCCAGCTCTCAATTCAAATCGAGCACCTCTGGGTGTAATGGAACAACCAGTCCGATGTCTGGAGGCCCAATGAGGATTAGTAATGGAACAACTTCATCTTAAACCTCATAGTTGGTTTCTCAGCATGAACAACATACCCACAGTTTTGACATATCAACAAGGTGCCATTAACTAATTGGTTTTAGCTGGTAATTAACCCCTCAGGGATTCTTAAACTTTCAAAAATATTCAAAATAACATTTATCAGACATTTAGGTTTTAGCCACATGTTGAACATGAGGCCTCTCTATTAATTAGAGGATTACATTTGTTAGATGTAAAAGGATCTTACTTGATATTAAGTCCCACGTTACTTGTTAGTGTGGTTTGCGTTGCCGTTACACCGTGAGGTTTGGATGACTGATGCAGTCTGTGTAGCTGCAGGTCTGACTTTTTCCGATGGCTTATGGCCCAGCTTTTCCTGAACCCAGGAACAGTTCTTTCAGCAAAAATAATTACTTTAACAGATGAACGAAGGCAAGGGAAGGTTTTGGACAAACACAGAAAACCATGCATTTGTTTTTTGTATTGTTGCCATGTAATAGAATAGGATAACATTGAATAGAATAGAAGACTGTTTACGTTCTCAAGTGGACCTTTAAGTAGGTCAAAACAGTCAGACCAAACAGCATACATAATTCAAATCGGATCACAATATTTTTGTTTTCAAGATTACATACATAAGTGGACAACAACCCCACCTTGCTTTTGAAAATGCACACATTTTCACTTAAGTTTACATTATAATATCAACAATATGACACTCATAAAACATCCTGTTTATCACATGTTCAATCTTTTAGTAACACTTGGTTTCCAGTTATTATCCACAACTATTAAAATGTAATGTTGTTGACAATTGCAAATGGTTGTTGCATGTTAGTATTTATTTAAAACTAAACTTAATCTTTGCCACAGTTTAGCCTGCCTGATTTGTGTTGGTTGCTGTAGTAGCTAGTTAGAAAGCAATCTAACCAGACATTGCAAATCATGTATCTGCTCGAGGGATCATGCCCATAATTAACACCAAATCTAAAATAAAATAAAAAACTTATAATATTTAGTTATTGACGATTCATATGGAATATCATATTTATTAGGTCCAAGACATTTAGCAATATCCTGCTACAATATATCATCCCTATCCTGAGATTGTTACATCGGCCTCATGTTGGATATATCATGGAGTATGCGATCAGAAAAACACCAGTTTAATTTTGAGTATGCTGTTCTATTTGTTTGTATATTTACCATTTTACAAGAGAGAGCTAAATTACAAGGTCAAACGGGTGTTTGTTATGACTTCACTAACTAAATACCTTCTACAACAGCGTCCCTCAAGATTTCTGTAACTCTAACTAAATACTGAAGGTGAGCCATTTGAACACATTAAACATTTCACAAAGGGAATAATTGTGTGTGTGACAAACACATTTGTTGGTTTTTAAGGGAACAATGGGATCAGAATAAAACACTTCCACTTTCTGTTGTTTTTGGTTCAGAAAAATAAAGTATTCCAACAATTGAGCCACAGCAAAGTTACGGTTTATTAAGCGAAAAGTTATTGATGATGCGCTAAAACCAGGAATGTTTTTATGGCTTTACGATTGTACAAGTAAAAAAAAATAGAGAAAGAAATGTCACAGGTGGTATGAAATCAGCCACCCAATAATAACAAATTAAGGCTCGGAGAAAACACTGAAAACATCCTTTGTGACACCGCCTTTCACTTGGGTGAACAGTTAAGGAAGTATTGAATGCTCTCGTCTGTGGACTGTCGGTTGAAATGTTTGAGGAAATCCTTTATCCGTGTTCCACAGCACAAACATGAACTGTCGCTGGCACTTCTGAGGAGAAACAAGGGGGCTGAGAAATTCCATCTTCTGTCATTGTTTGAAATACACTTTGTATAGTCAAGCGGAAACCTATAAACAAGAATAGGAAGTAACAAAAGCTCTGTAGCCTGGCGTGGCTCAGGAGTGCGTGGTTTCAGCAACGCATTTGCAAACAACTGAAAGATTGCATCAGTTGGGTTGATTCATGGTCTGTTGCCGTGGTTTAAAGCCTGACAATGAGTCCACAGCAGGCTTGGATCGTTTATTGGCTGCTTGCGTTAAGCCGCTAACCATTTGGGCATTGTATGTTAAAAAAAAAAAAAGTCTCTAACCCACCTAATGTTGACAAAGCATTGTCTTTTGGTTGTGTCAACATAGCAAAAGCAGAGAATGCGCCCACATCTTTATTCTTGCAAACAGTGGCATAGGCATTCCCAGGACAACCCTCCTCAGAAGTGTTGATTTGTAACACCAACTAGTGTGTGAGATAAAGAACTTGAGATGTCGGATGATGCCTGTATGACTACTTATACAAATGCCAAACGGCAAATTTCACGTAGATAAAAGCAAAAGGTAAAGGAAAACGCAAATGTTCACACCAGTAAAGCTTAAGACCTAATCTCTGCGGATGGCATGGCAGTCACATTTTGGTTGGCTAACACAGGACGTTGGCTCAAACAAAAAGCAGCTATCCTAAAATCCGTTGAGTGTGTGCACTTTTGTAGGGTGTTGAAAAAAGGGAGGTCTATGAGAATTCACGACAGCACCAACATTAACATTTTCATTCTCCTCTCATCGTTAACAGCCCCAGGGAGGCCAACCATGCGTATTCTATTAACAAAAGGCACGCCCAGTGCGCCCATGTTTCAGACTCAATTCATACACATCCTCAAATCCCCTGGCGCAAGCTGTTTGCGCTCGCTAGAGCCTGGGAGAGGACAGAAAAAGAGCAAAGAGAATCTGAGTGAACACAAAAGCTGCAGACAGAAGAGAGACTCGTGAAATGCTACTTTTCGCAACAGTGCCTAGGAATTGAGACAACAGGGCTGCTGCTTTATGTGCATCTGAGTAAAACGGCCATTTTGCCTTGAGGGGCTTAGCGTTGGCTCTTTCATCAGCCAGATCCATAAAAGTGCCTCGCTTCCAGCCACTGAGCCTGACAAGCAGACACACAACCACAGCGCCTACCTTGGGTGATACCCTGCCGGGGAGATCAGACCCAATAGGGGTCTTTGAGTTGAGAGAATACAGGCGGGCTGGTGCCTTCTTTTAGGGTTAGTCCACCACCATAACAAGATCCCTGAAGACAGCGGATGTTGTGCAGAGGGAAATGACAGAGGCCGGCTAATTCAGTTTGCAGAGTGACGTTCTTAAGTGCTAAAAGGCTGCACTTTACAACCCACTTGCAAAACACACAGAACACTGGTTGGCTGTGATCAGTATTTGGCTGCGGGAAGACATCTAGTTAGTCTAATCAAAGCTAAAGACACGCTAGGAACTTCCATATATCACTTACTCTTGTCAGTGTCCCAAATAACCTGCTTATTGCTGATAGTAAAATGGATGATGTGTAAATATAGAGGCTGGAATAGTATCATGCAACTACCAATTAACTCGGAACAAATCCAAGATAAATACCAGGGCTTTTCACTCACAGAATTAGTTTTTTGGGGCATTTCAACCGAATAAATGTAGCTACAATGATTCCGTGAGACAATCCCTCCATTGTGATGTTGGCATATGAACGATGAAGAGATTTGTCATTCCTTTGCTATTGGTTATACCCAAACACACACACACACACACACACACACATGCTCACACACAATTACACAAATAGATCGGCACATCACAGACATACGCGCTAACATATAGTAGGAAACAGCTGCAGCGGTGACATCATGGGTGTTTGGAAACACAGTGAGTATAAGGAGTGCGAGAGGTGGCTCACACAGCCAGCTGGAACACAGGCTTAGACTCAAATGGTTGACGCTACCCAGGAGGTGGAAGACAGAGGGTGGGAGGAAACGAAACATTTGCATATAGGGATTTGATGTTGAGGAAAATCAACAGCATAATTAATAACCCTCCCCTAGTCTCTGGCAGTAATAGCTTCTTGTACTATCTTATAATGAATATTAAGGGCCATTGATAAGGTGGTCCAACTGTGGTATACTACTCTTTCTAAATAATTACTTAGAACTGGGGTTAGGCTCAAAGGCTTCGCATGGAAAATGGCATCTAACAAATGGAAGACCCGTCTGCTCTATTCTTATGGCAGATCCAATTTGTTATCTACACAGGCAGAGGTGGTGACTAAACAAGTGCATTGTTCAAGACAACTAGTACCCCAATCTGTCAATTGAAATGTTGATTTCCACTTAACATGAAGCCTTTTTGGCTGACTTTAATTTTAAGTTTAGGCCGTTGAAACTTTTTCTTTAAGTTTCAACTGAGAAACCGACAAAGTGGACATCAGGAAACGTCCCATCGGGTCCGATAGAAATGCAATGCATACTTAATTTCGCAGTGGGTATATGCATAGGAACGTCAAAGTGCTGATGGGAGAGGTTGCTCGCCCTGCAGGTAAGGAGAACATCATTGATACTTTGCTCTTTTCATTTGTACGAGGTGTGGAGCCCGCTGTGCTGCCGACGTGTCCGAGTTGTGAAATGACAGCCATAGCAGTAGAAGTATAAAGAAGCAGAGATTTGCTAAAGGGTATGAGGTCATGTACACCAGAAATGCTGAAATCAAGCTGGACAGGATTCAGATTTGGAAAGTGGCTCTGGGTCAATGTATACAATGTTGCAGATGTCCAATTATTTAAATATCACCTGTTTCCACGGCATGGATGATCGCTTGTTTGTATTTCACAAACGAGGTACACCACTTAGCTGTGAATTTTTTTAATCTTTGTTTGCATAACTGTTAACTGCCTAAGTGCCACAGTGCACATCACCTTTTCCCTTACGATAAGAAACAAGGGGGTACCTAAAGACAAAGTCAAAAGACGAATCCGAACATTCCTCCCATGTCGTCAGGTGGAGAAGCGAGTCCAACCCAGCCTTCTCATGGTGCAGCAATGCGCGAGACTAGGAAGGGCAACACTGCCCCCATGCTGTGCTATGCAGAACAGTACAAGGTAAAAGGAGGGGTTCTAGTTTTCCTCTCATACTCCCAGAACCTTTACAACAGCATTTCTGCTTCTACCTAGTGGCTCCGTGGGGACCAGATCATATTGCTTTTAGGGGATCATTTATCTGCGTCAAACAAGAGGAAATACCGTAAACAAATAAAAAAGCTATAAGAAAACATATCTGGATGGCACTAGAATCCTCATAATCATTTAAGATTGACGATGAACAAACAGTATGTGACCCACTTAGATGTACAGTTAGGGCACATCATCATCATCATCATTATCGTCATCATCACTGCATACTATCACATCAACAACAATGTCTCTCTCGCTCTCTGTCATCAGCAGGTCTCTACTGGTAATGCCTGGCTGTGGCAAATCTAAATCCAAGCAGCGTGGGAAGGGGCACACAAAAACTGTGGGGAGACGAGGGTGATTGACGGCTGTAATTAGCCTGTTGGAGCGGGAACAACAGAGAGCGGCCAATGGGAGGGACCGGGGTGTTTAGAGAGCACCTAGCACACTTCCATACAAACACCCACACACACGCCCACTAACACTCCTTTTATAGTACAAGATGCCACCGCAATGTTAATTCACCCTAGATGAATGCGCACACAAACAATATTCAAAGAATTGCATTCACGCGATTAGATATGCCTTCATAAATAGTGGCGATGAATTGCTCCCTTTGGTCCGGATGTTGTTTGCTGAAAAGGGACTTTTTTTTTTTAAATGCCCAAATAACTACACTGAGAAGTGTTGCGTACACACAAACACAAACACAAACACAGTACCTCATTTCATACCACAACCCCCCTACCCCGGTAACAGTAAAGATGCAGACTTTTTTTAACACCAGCTACGCTTACCTTAACAGAGCGTTCAGTGGAGTTAGGTGTCATATCATTTCCAGATCATTATCACTATTCGTGTCGCAAAATCGAGACTGTGATAATGGCAACCCTGTTGATGCCACTGGCAAAGAATAACATTTGATCACTGTAATGGAAGTTCTTTGCCCAGAGTCTGTTCTCTTGTGTCCTTTGAGAATATCATGTCACTGTCAGCCTGGCCATTAAGGCAGAACAGGGAAGGGGAGGCGAGCTCTCTGCCAAATGATGCAGAGAAATGAGTATTCCATCAGGCTGACAGACCCCTCGCCGGCATTCTGAAAAGGTGTCATTTGCTTTAATTTGATTGTTTTTCAATGGCCATTAATACCGCTTTTATTTAGCCCACCCATGGTTCTCCCTCTATCTCTTTAAAACCCAAACTCCTCAAGAGGAGAAACTCACAGGGACAAAAATACACACATTCACAAATACTGCGCAAACACACACACATAAACATCCAAAACATCTTTTGGTATACTAATATGCAGTAATGTTTGGCAGTGCTACATTTGTAAGACAGGCTTTGCAAACTAAAACATTCATCAAAAAGACATCACATTACCGGCCTGAGCCTCAGAATACTTTCTGTTCAATATTTAGAATAGAATCTAATATGATAATAATGATATTTCATGCAAGAATGATCTATTGTTCAAACATGGCGTCATTGGTGCAAACATAGGACTACAGTGTCTGTTCAAGTTCTTCCAAAAATGTCACTGGTAGGCTAAAATAAAGGCTGAAAAAAGGTTGGCTGTTCCATTAGTTCTAAAAAAAGAAAGAATATTTCTTTATCTCTTTTTTTTCTCTCTAACTGCAATATTAAAATAAAATGTCTGTTTTTACGTAGTTTTTGTCTTTTAACTATTAAGATTTTGTTTTTTTAACACATTTATGGTGGAAGCCACCATTATTTGTATCAGTACCTCATTACATGATATCAATGAGAAACAAAGTGTTCTTATGATAATTAATATGTATTTTTATGGGAGTTACATCTTCAGATGTGAAGGTTGATCTCTAGATTAAAAATTATTGAAAATTATGGGTTTTTTTAAATTCCGTAGACAAAGAATGATTCACAGTAATCCCTAGCCGATGGGGATGTGCCTATGTTGTTGTTGTTTTCTGATAGTGTTGTGTCCTTTGTACTAGTGTTTACAGTTCATCCTGTGCAAATCCTTGGCAGCACCGGGGCTAAGTGCTTAGCACTGTTGCCTCACCACAAGAAGGTCGTGAGTTTCTATCCCACCGTCCCCGATGCCCTTTCGGTGTGGAGTTTGCAGCGTCGCACCGTGTTGGCCTGGAT
>JAVQJS010102548.1:0-10146 GCA_036024795.1 Galaxias rostratus
ATTGGTGGTGTGTGTGTGTGTGTGTGTGTGTGTGTGTGTGTGTGTGTGTGTGTGTGTGTGTGTGTGTGTGTGTGTGTGTGTGTGTGTGTGTGTGTGTGTGTGTGTGTGCGCGCGCGCGCGCAATTGTGGGGTTGTTTCTGCAGGTGACGAGGCTGGTGAGACTGATGAGTTGGAGCCTGCTCTCTCACTCACCCCTCTCCTGGCCAAAGTGGAGCGCAGCCACCTGATAGTCTGGCAGGTCATGGTGGAGGACTGAACTTTGACCTCTTATACATTGACCTGCCTCACACTGCCGGAAGTTCATATGCGCTTCCATCAGCAAAGACATCGATTTAAAAATCAATATCACCTTCCTTAAATCCTGGGGAGTGAAACTGGCACCACTGGTCTGTAATCAGCCTTCTCAGAAAGGTGTAGTGAGTGGCTGAAAGGCTGAGCAAACGGTGCCCGATAACGGCAGAAACAAGCCACACTTTATTGCATGTTTTTCTTCACTCTCTGTTTTTATTTTAATTTTAGTTTTTTTTTTTCTTGTTTTTTTTCATTATGTGTTATGCAATTGAAGCCCATTGCAATGACTCTTGTAGTTTTTTTGTTTTTTTGTTGTTGTTTTTTTTACAAATATTTTAAGTAATATTATTATTGTTAAATTCAAAGGTTATATAGTTTATGGTGTTGGTTTTTGTGCACCAAGTTTCTGTCTAAAAAGGATATGATTGGTTTGTTGCAAACCAAATTAACACTATGTTTCATGACAGCATCTATCAAGGAGGAAAAGATGGGACAATCAAGCAAAGGAGCTAACCCTGTTGGAGAAGAAACTGAATTTTGCAAGTTTCCTTTCTTTGTTTAGTTTTGACTTTGGAAATCAAACAAAAAATGTTAAATCAAATGCTTGGTTTAAGTGGACCTGGATGTGTTTTCATCAGGACAAAACTAAACTGAGTTATCGTGCTTGGAGCTGCTGTCACAGAGAAGGGCCCAGTCCAAACATATGACCCTTCTTCCTTGAGATTACCAATAATTTGTGTTTGGATTGAGGAATGAGCTAATATGCTTTACTTGACATACACTATAAAGCTTGTAAACATCGTTCATTCTGACTTTCTACTTAACACTAACTGAAGTCAACTCCATCAAGGAAGATAGTATTAACTGTAGTGGTCTGTGTTTGAACTCGGCCTTGACGTCATTGAACATCCATGCTTTCGTCTTCCCAACCCACCAGCTAGAGCTTGTAGACGTTCTATGCATATCTGCAGCTGCCTTGAAGATTGAATGGACATGTGGACCTTTGACGTGTGATAATGTATTTATTCTTATTTAAAAGAATATTACAGTGATGCTACCAAAGTATACAATAACTTAAACTATTAGATATTGAGATAATAAAATATGGCCGCCCTGTCCCTGATCCTAGTCATGCCGTCTTTTAGCAGCATGTTTCAAGGGATGGACCTGTAGATAGAGTACCAGTCACTTTCAGAGACAAGCCTTTGTGTGAATAATCGTGGTGTGTAGATAGATATATTTTTAGACCATTGTCGCTAATTAAAAAGAATGTTCCGCGGAACCATGGCTCCTGGAAACGTACTCAAGAGGATAGATGTTGCCAAAAACAATCTGATCGATTGAGGCCTGCTTGTCCTCATTTACCAGTCTTGACTGGTTAAGGGGAACAATCCAATACTGACACTGCATCAGCGTTTTGGTGCAACCGAAAAATTCCCTCCAGATAATATAGGCAGACATACACTCTTGCATAAAATATTTTAAGACTATTTTTATGAACGGTTATGTATGCCTGTCTTTTAAAAAGATTTGTATCCCTCAAATGTTTTCTCGTTTCGTCCAATTCTGATCAGGTCGGTTATAGATGTCCATTGTTGAAAGGGTACCACTTGAGCCCCGTTTTGCATGTCTGGTGCACCTGTGGGCTACGTCCTATTGTGTTCTTGTATCTGATGTACCACGAGCGAGAGACTGCCTGCCACCTTCCAAGGTTGCACAAATACGTCTATCCTCTCCAGAAGAGGACAGATCAACCTGTTCATATTGCACCGTTGCCATTTCAGTATTTATTTCTATGAATGAGCCTTTGCCATTCAGAATGTAACTTTGTACATTGAACATGAGTATATTTGGTTATACGTGTAATTGAAACATGACAATGGTTAAGAGGTTGGCATCGGTTGTTGCTGTTTAAAAGAGTTAAAGGGTTGAGTTGAAAGCTGTACTGAACTATGCACTATGTATTTTTGAAGTGGGGTGTACTTTGGGGTTGGTCTCGAATCTCTCACGGTTGACAGGAAGCCCTCATCGGTAGTTTACCCTCACCCAGGGATGACAGAATGGCTATTGTTGCCCCCTTCCTCCTCACACACGCATGTCACTGACCTGCTGTGGCAAAATCTGTCCCACGTATAAGTACATGCACCACCTATGTACCTCTCTAGCCTTACTATTTTTAACAATCAAATAAAGCAATCTTTTGAGAAAAAATGTCCTTTGCCTTTTTTTTTGACTTTTTTATTTTGTTACTCATTCAAATCTGTTTGTAGTAAGCCTCCTCAGAATCCTCCGTCGGCTTTGGATATGAAAACACATTAAGATGAGTTCATATTAACTGCAGGGTAGATAGGTGTAAGGGCAGTAAAGCATCTGCTTGAAATGAATATGGGCAATTAGGAATTTAGAACCACAGAGCTACTCATCAATTGAAACAGACCAAAATTTCACAAAATATACACAATTTCTGTATCGACTAATACCTTGTCAAATAGATTTACATCAACTAATGTATATCTACATTTAATTTTTAGAACAATATCACTTTCTTTTTTGGACCCCCTGTCCCTTTATTTTGACGCAACTGATGAAAGGTTTTTGTGCTGGCCACTAGGTGGTGGAGTGGACCACAATCCAGTGGTCGCCACACTGTGACATTATCAGAAGGACAGAAGCACCCCTCCCCTGTCTCTGATTGGCCTGTGAGCGTTCTATTTGAGGCCCTGCTTCCATCCCTTTGTATAAGGCTTGACTGGGGCACAACTTAGATAGAGAGGCTTTAATCTTTTCCCAGGCTCGGCTACAATGAAGGTCTGTCATCATGAATCATGGTGAAGATGTGCTGCAGGCAGGCATCTAGGTGTGTTGACTTCACTGGGCGCATAATGTGAATCGTGTTTTTTTTTTTTTGTTGTTGCCCCAATCCCTTTTTGTCAACTCAACACTCTACCTTGCAGGTTGGCTGTGGTTTTGCAACTTACTTTGCACGCTGTGCCCTCTTCCATTCTCCAGTCCTTGTTCTGTGGTGTTACTATTAGCTTTGGCATTAGCACTGCCAGTGAGTGGTTATGTAAGGTAGCCAGCTGGTGTCTCCAAGGGGGTGCGCTCAGTCATAGCCCCTCACATGGCTTTCTTTGCTTGGGCACACTTTCAACCGTTGCTCAGGATTCTCTGGGCCTCCGGGTTGATGTATTTATAGTAGTGGGCAGTTGCTCTGGGATATAAGATATGTTATTGCATCATCTATGCAAAGTATAACTTAAGTTTGCTACACCCAGTATAGGGATTATGTTCTGTAGTGCCACCGCCCAACGTAATGGACTGTCTCCCTCATGCTTACCCTCTCTCTCTCTGTCTTCTCGTCCCCTGTTTGGAGGGTTGTGAGTGTGTGTGTCTGGGTGTGTGGTCTGTATCTTTCACTGAGGTCCAGATGGGTATAATGAGGTGAGTGCAGACTCTGTTGGATGTTGTGTTTTAACCATAAAGAGGGAAACACGCGGTATCGATCATCATAATGTCACCGCTCACAGAATGCACACTGCCCAAAAGTTGACACGATTTGCTTTCAGATTTGAGATATTTGAGCATTGATTGTGATTTGTACTTGTACATGCACAAAGAAGCATTCAAATGCACATAGATACATGCATTCATCGGATTGACTGGCAACCCAGAGTAAGACTGACTGTGTGTGTTGATTGCAGCGGAGAGAGTTTCGTGCCACAGCCATTATCTGCTCTGTCAGCTCTGACGCACCATAATCTGTCCCGGTACAGCCTCAGCACACAGCTGGAGTGTCTGCCCCCCTTGCCCCTCACCAATCTGCCTTTTTTAACTGTCTTTTCTTTCTCTAATTGTCTTTCTTCTGTTCTACTCTTTATTCCTCTCTCCCTGACTGCATTGTCTGTACGGTCCTCTCTCCCCCTCCTAGGTTCACCCTCTGCTCTTCCTTGTTTTCATCCTGTCTTCTTCATCCTCTCATGTGATATGTGACTGTTCGCTCCCTGTGATGCCACCAAAGGGATTTTCTGTGTGTGAGAGTGTGTGTGTGAGTGCGTGCGTGCGTGCGTGCGTACGTGCGTGCGTGTGGGCCAGCTGACACAGTAGATCAAAGGGTCTGGCATAGACAGTGTCTGGGAGGCTGAGCTTCAGAGAGCAGGCTGCTTGCCCCTCACCCAGACACGAGGGATTTGAAGATACACACACACACACAAACAAGTAGGCACCAGCAGACACACACACACACACACTCACAAACACACGCAGGCAGGCATATGATTAGTACGCACACACAGCGAGAGACTCAGGCGCACACATAAACAGCTCCCTTGCACCAGCCAAGGACCCGAGGCAAAGAATGCAGAGACGCTCCGAAGCTAGCTCTCCTTAAAGCTCTCTGACTGTCACGCCCGCTAGTGCGCTGGCTGGTGAGCTCCCACCCCAGACAAGGAACAATGTTTAGAACACTCTGTGTTGAACATCTAACATTCTTGCCACTGATATATTTTTCTGAAGTCAATGATAGAAACAACGATGTGAGCTCATGGTGTGTTCAGGACTCCGCTTTTGAACCTCGCCCTTTTGAAAGGAGGAGGGGGGCTGTTTAGCTGAAGCGGCAGGCCAGCGGGGATGTGTTTTGCAGGCGGCCTGGTATCACTCAGTCTTTTGGACGCCCCGACTGGTTGCCAAGGGCCATGTCAACCGGGGCAAGCATTAACATGTTTTGTCTGTTGGCTAGTCTGTCTGAATGTCTCTGTCATTGGGCCAGTCTATCTGTGGGCCTGTCTATTTGCTTGTCACTTTATATTGTTTGCCTGTCCCTGCACATGGCCTGTTTTGTCATAACATTGTCCTCCTAACTTTTTGAAAGGTGAGAAAGGCCTAGCGCTCCCCCCAAAAAACAAAAACCATTTTATTTGCTATCAGGGAGAGAGGGGGACGAATACGAGCAATAAAAGGATGAAGAGCGGTGTTTTGACAACTAGAGATTGAAAGTCCAATGTGTTCCCCTGTTTCAAAACACAATCCAGTCCACAGGGTCTCCAACAGCCTTCGAACAGAAAACACAGACAAACACGAACCCCTCGCATTTCGCTCTCTTTCTTTCCAGTGTGTCCCGCACCGCCTCAAACTGGTGCACGCTGTGAACGCACTCTCGAGCAATCCTCCACCATTCATCTTTCCTTGGAGTGCAGTAAGCTTCGTGCTGTAGTCTGCCTGAGTCATCGCTCAGGGCACCACGGAGACATATGACTACTCGCTAGAAGTTAGGAAGGCCTCGTCCTCAAAGCTCCTCCACTGGAATCAGTTTAACCGTGAATGTCACCCCGGCCCTTGGGGCAATCTATTCCTGCTAAGGATGTGGGCAGCTAATACATGACAGCGGAACGGAGAGGCTTTCTTACAAAAATAGACCTGGGGAGTCTTGTTGTATAGCCATTACAGTGGAGGGATCATTTTGTTTAGCTGGGGGTGTTTAGTTTCCAAATGAAATCACTGGCCCACTGATATGAGCTTTGGCATATATGCTTTCTGGCAGTGGTGGTGTCATTGACATTAACTGCTTTCTGAACTGCCCTTTGGCACTGATGTTGTACACGAGCTGTGCGTGTGTGTGTGTGTGTGTGTGTGTGTGTGTGTGTGTGTGTTCGTCAATTTACAGCCCACTCTGCTATGGAAGTGGGTGGTAGGCAGAGTTCAGGGAGAGTGCAGTGACCCATGAAGAACAACCCGGAACAACGGAAAACAGATTAAACCACTTTTTGGTAACCGTAATGTAATTATTACTTTTATTGTGTCCTTCTGTACCTGTGAAGTTCATCGTTTGTGCTATATCTGGAGTCGTGACATGAGTGTGCGAGACTGGCTTCACCTGGAAGTGTAACAGTGGCCTGCAGGGAGCAGTGGTGCGTTGAAAGTCAAGGCAGTAGTGAACAAGGCTTCTTCTTCTTCTTTTTTTTACCTTAGCCCTGCAGCCCCGTCCAACAAAATACCACAATTCACCCACCTCCGGTTGTTGTGAACTTTGCGCAGCCCAGACTGTGCTGCCCAACAAAATGTCCCCTCTTCGTTGAGTGGCTTTTGTGAGTTCAAGGGATGTTTTGAGACGACTGTTTCAGGATGGAGAAGAGGTCAACACGTTTTCTCCTTTAACTCCAAGAGAAGGTGACTCATCTGTTGTGGCATTTGGATGTCAGTCAGTCCCTGTGATAGATGCAGAGTGACATAGAGGCTTGAGACCAAGGTCCATTAACAGAGTCCGCTGCCTGAATTGGTTCGGTCCGTTGAAGTCACTCGGTTGACAGGATGGACGATGTTACCTGGGCCCTACCACTGTGCTGAGAGGGGAATAATTTTTTGCTGACTATCTCTTTATAACAGCAGCATCTCCATTTCATAGTGCGTTTGAACGAGTCAATGGAGGACATTTAGTTTGGGCGGCCGCGTGTCTTTTTCAGTTGTGCTGGGTTCGTGAAATAGAACACGGACTTTTCCAAACCCCGGGATTTGTAACTCTCGAGGCGAAGGGGCTCCCGTAAGGTCAGGTTCAATGTAATGATAACAGCAACGGCCGTTATCCAATTTTGACTTGTGGTCCTTTATTCCAAAGGTCATTTGCAGCCACATGACTGGAAGATGTGCTCGAAGGTTCACGTGAGGTGGACGCTTGCCTTTTTTTTCTCTCACCTCTGTACTTTACCAATCGTCATCCTATGGTCCTGACCGTGTCGAACAATCTTCATCTTGCCAGCGTGAATCTTACGCGGAGGATTGACAAAGATGCATTTTAAAGATAACGTGTGTATTCTGTGCAGACCCACGAAGATAAGGTAAACACCAGAAACGAAAAGGAAACCTGTGAAATCAACTGAAATCCCATATCTCGGGGTTATTTGTTTTCCATGCTTGGTACAATTCAGAGTAAGACCAGGGGGAGTATTCCAATAAATAATGCATCTGATCAAAAGATTAGAGAACAGGGTTGGAAGATTAATACCCTAGATTGGGACTCATCTAAATCTATTCCTAAAATAGAGTAAACAAACATGGAGGAGAGGCATGTCAACATGACGCATCAATGGTCACGGTGCTCTGATTATAGTGTGCAGGCTGTGGTCACAGGAAATCACAATGACCCTGTAAACATTTAACATCATGTCACACCAATAATTTCCCGTAAGGCCCTGCTTTTATTATTCTATTTTACTTTACACGTTTTTTGGACAACCTTGTGAGCGTTGTATTCATAATTTTTTATTCCATCTGATAAAGAGATAGAAAAACAGAATAAACATTGTCGTGTGCAGCTCAATTTCAAACCGTTATCATCGAGAACATCTCTTCCCAGAGGGAGTAATTATCCCGCTATCATTGTGCACAGGTCGGCCCTGCCTAAACTTTGTGTTAAAACACACCAGGAAACTTTTCTCGATGTTTTGACGAGGCGCTGCCAGAGTGGACCATTACGGACCCGTCAGGGGTTCTGCGCTGCTTTGATCTGCATGCTGCATCTTCACTCTGTGACTGAGAGCAGGGTCAGATAGCCCAAGGCCAAGAACCAGCAGCAATGACAAGTATGGTTCCCTTAACCTGGGTCCGGGCAGCCTGCTGTACAAGGCACCAGCGAAGGACCCACGCCTCCTGACCCAATGACTTCAGGGCCTGTGGGGAACTGGACATATGGTGCTCTAAGATCACTCTGACCCAGTTCTGTCTGTTCCACAGGACTCCATCTCACCTGGATATAAGGAGAGAGCCGAAAGAGGGGGAAGCAATTTTTAGGGAAAGGGAAAAATTAATTCTTGGGAAAAGTAAGATAATAATATGGATAATAATATGGGATTTTGTCCAAAAGGTGCACACAATTAAAAAAGCAAGAACAACGAAAATAATTGAAAATGAGAAAAAGACGATATGAATGTCCAGTGAAAATTTACTTTGTCACAAGTTGCGTAGTGATGGCCAGCTACTTCAAAACAGTTTCCTGTTTTGTTTTTCCAGCATCATCTGTGGCAACATCCAATCTAAGACACAGAAAAGCTCCTGCCGACTTGGCACCTGGCTATAATGTGGGCAACATCCGAGCCATATCAATTTCTCTGTGGGTCTAGCAGCTGGTCAGTATTGTGTGGGAGGTCTCCCGGAGCGACCTTCTATGTCCTCGCCGGCCATTGGCCTTGCTTCTCCTCTCATTTGCATAAGGGAGACAGGTGTATAATGGGGCTGAGACTGTTGCTGTGAGCGAAGGTGGAACACATGGTTCTTTCAGTTAATCCCCATGGCGCAGAGATAGGTGGAAGCACTCGCTGTGTGTGTGTGTGCGTGTGTGTGTATGTGTGAGAGAGAGAGAGAGAAAGAGAGACGGAAAGAGAGATAGTGAGAGAGAGAGAGAGAGAGAGAGAGAGAGAGAAAGAGAGACAGAAAGAGAGATAGTGAGGGTGAGAGAGCGAGAGAGAGAGTAAGAGAGAGAGAGAGAGAGAGAGAGAGTGGGGGGGGATTTTGATGGTGGTAGAGGGAAACTGACATGAAGTGATGCTTGTGCTCGGAAGAACCATTTATTGTGAATCCTTGAAACGAACATTCTAAAGCCTGCTTTTGTCAACAAAGTCCTCCATTTGCAAAAGCAAACAAACTCAGTAAAGAGAGAAATTGATTTGGAACACTATTTCCTTGTTTATGACAAAGACTGCTTCAGTCTGCAGAATGTAGAACAATGGAAACAAAGGCCTGCAAAACATTTTTTAAAATGGTGTGGACAACAACACAGACGGGGAATTTGTGTAGGAGGAACTAACTTTCATTTCAGCTCTAGAGATTCCCAAAATTACTGTTGGCCACATTCATCGACCAAATCGAAATATTTTTGGGGCATCAGAGAAAAGCATAGCACAGAACATTTGAATACTTTGTGCCAATATCAATATGAAATATTCACATGCATGGAAACGTGGGCAAATGAGCGTGCCATGCCAATGACCCGGCCTGCAAAGCTCCTGCGGTGGAGTGGAGCAACAATGGCCAGCCTGTGTGTCTGACAGTGGAGCAGGCGCACGTACCACCCCACCCTCAGACCCAGAGTGCAGCTGCCGGCACCATCAAACATTCATGAAGGCAAAAGAAAGAGAAAGAAAGCAGGAAAGACAATGCAGACCTAGTGACTGAGAGAGAGAGAGAGAGAGAGAGAGAGAGAGAGAGAGAGAGAGAGAGAGAGAGAGAGAGAGAGAGAGAGAGGAGTGGCAAGATGCCCTACAGAGATAACTGAAAGTAAGCTTACGATGGGTTAATGAGATTTGTTTGAGTTAACCCCTGTTGTTTTTATAGCAGGTGTGAAGTGTTGCGTGCGCATGTGTGTCAATTTGTCTGTGTGTTTGCATGTGTTTGGTTGGGTTTCGTTGTGTATTTGTTTTTATTTTTCCTTTGAAGCGGAGGTGGGCTGATCTGCTATTGAGTTTCTCTTGTCAGTGATGCCTCTCTCGCGGCAGCTGCTCTGCTGAATATATTCATAAGACTGTGCCTTTTCTCCAAAAACCATGGCAGGCGTTTTTCATTGTGGCAAATGGAATTTCTTTATATTTGACAGTAAAATAATATGAAGTACTGTTTAAGGGCTGCACTCATGAGATTGCAAGTACATTTGCAAGAGTAAGAAAAAGTTGTCTCTGTGACTTGTTGCACTCGGTTAATAATAAAATGTAATTTGCTTTTACTGAAAATGCATAAGTTTGGATTGGCCCATGTACTAACACACACAGAAACACACAAACACCATGCACATACGCACAAACTGAACCAAAACTAACACAATGAGTTAGCTTGTTGACCCTAAGGGCTTTTAGCAAAGGATTGGGGGCAGTAATG
>JAVQJS010102554.1:0-12923 GCA_036024795.1 Galaxias rostratus
TTTTGATTTATAATTTGTTTTGTTAATTAATATATTTATCTTGTTCTTCTGTTTTGTTTTGTTTTGTCCTACTTCATTTTGTAAAGCGTCTTTGTGCATTAGGAAAAGCGCTATATAAATGTCATGAATTATTAACTGATGAGTTGGTGGTATCTGGGAAGCTCACAGAAGGTATGTGTGGTTGAAGTCCCCCATGACAAAAATAAAAGAAATTGGTTGTAATCCTCCGCAATCTGTTATGCCAGTGTGTTTTGGGCCAGATTGGTATTAGTCTGCGGCGGAATGTAAACTCTGACCAAAACAATGGAGGTAAATACCCATGGCAAATAGAAAGGCCTGCAGTTGATAACCAGCGACCCTAAGTCAACAGAACAATGACTTGATAGTATAGAAACGTCAGTGCACCAACCTTCATTCACATAGATACACCACTCTACCACATTCTTTTCAATATTTTTGGCAATCGTTTTTGAAGTAATTTTGATTAGATATGATGGAAAGATGATTGGCAACGCACACTTTGAATAAGCGACAAGCAACACAAAAAACCTTAAGAAAGTTCCTGACTTATTTAGGTCTGTGAAGAAGTATGTAGACGACATACAACCAAATGGGTCTTATATTGAAAGCTACAGGCCTTGCGATTCTCATACATAAAACAAAGGTTCCAGAGTAAATACATTTATTCTATTATTCAAGATTTATTAATTAATGTCTGGCCGTGCACCCATACCCTTTGGGTCTAAAGGGTTGACCATTGCAACACTAACTGTACTGTCAAATTGCTTAATAAATGCTTTTACAGCAGTGGAAAGATCAATCTACTCACTAAAGCCAACCTAATTGAAAACCAGAATTGTAATTAGGGATGCGTCGCTCATGAACAATTAGTTAATTTTGTCTTCAAGTCTCCTTCGTTAGTTAAACTTTCACATGATGGATAGATTCAGCATAGAAAAGAGGAATGTTTAGTATGCCTTGGTTATGTAGTCAAGATTATGCCATAGTTATGATTGACTCACTATGATAATTACGTCCCCTAGAAGCAGTTGCAACTACTACTACAAATACTACTTTACTGAAACATGATGTATTGTACTTTGCCAAAAAATCTTGATGTAACTTTAAGATGTAGCCTATTCTTTTTTCATCCGGTTGTCCTTGTTAACTTTGTGCACTTAGCAATAACGTGCTGTATAAACACTCTACTAAATGACATTTTTAAAATAATAATAAATATGTCAATCATACCATCCGGCCAAATAACAATCACACTCACTAAGCCTAGCAGAGCAGAAGCAGTCAAGTGAAGTGAATGAACGGCTTTACATCAAATCCCTGCATTAATAGTGAAACCAATGAGCAAAGTCTATGTTTGTGAGTAACTGGATTATGTGAGTGATGGTGAGTGTGGAGTCTAATTTGTTTATTCTTAGTTATATCAAAACTAGTGAACGTATCTAAAATAGTACATATCAATTATTGAAGTCCAGTACTGGAACAATATTTTAATTCTTATGCACTGTGAAAATTGTATATGTGTATGTCCGTGTACCTCATCGGTCATGCCAGCCCGAATAAGAGTGAAGAGATTCTTCAACAGTCTGGCATCATCCTCTCTGTCCAGGTCTGCTAATGGACGCTTCTGTCTGATCGGAGCATCTGGGTCCTATGCTCAAAACATAGACAAAAAACATATAATAAAGAAATAACAAAGTTCCCACATTTTAATACAAAAATCTAATTGGGTCCAGTAAATGTAAAATAACAAAAGGGTAGCTTTAAAATTTACAATTGTCAATATTGTGACAATTGATCCAAAACATAACTCTGTGATTAGCACTGTTGTCTCACAGCATTAAAGTCCTGGGTTCAATCCCCACCTGACCCAAGGGCCTTTCTGTATGGACTGTGCGGGTTTCCTCCCACAGTCCAGAAACATGCAGGTTGATGATTACTCTAAATCGCCGGTAGGAGTGAATGTGAGTTCTCTGTTCCTGTGTCAGCCCTGTGATAGACTGGCGACCTCTCCAGGGTGTACCCCACCTGTGTTGGCTGGGATAGGCTTGAGCCCCCCGCGACCCAGCAAAGTATAAGCGGTTTAGCTAATTAATTGATAATCCAAAACAATTAAGATGACTTTGTGGAAAGATTTACATTTTAGATTTTGTTTAATGTTAACTATCTTTACTAATAAAGGCAAGAGCTCTGTGTGTATGGAATTCTACCATTAACTAAATTTTTTGCAATGTGCAATGGTATGAAGTAGATATTGGACAGATGAGCCAAGATTGTGCAATCATTTGGAAGAGCGATCAATTCTCGATCAATTAATATAAAGATCAACGCCATTCATGCAACTTGGCGTTGCCATTTCAAGTGTTGACTGCTGGATGGGGTCAACCCCAATGTGTATGTAACACAGCACTACTGCTACTACTACTACTAATCCCTATCTTTCTGTGATTCCACCAAAATAAATACTGTCCTGAGTAGGGAAGTCACAATACAAGAAAGTAGTAGTTGATACCACAACCTGTGATTTCATGATTGTTGATAACCAATTCTATACCTTTCATTTCGTATGTTATATGGCTTGTTGTGCATGCAAATGGTCTAGTTACAAAGCCCATTGCTCACGCCAAAGGGAGGTGCCCTCTCTCACAGATAGCATTGCTCCTGAACTGCCTGAAACACCTAGTTTGTAGTCCAGCGTTTCCTTCTGTAACCTATTTACATCACCAAATCAATCATTTGCATAATGTTTGGCACACTCCCAACCAGAGCCAGTTTGATGTGATGCAGAGTGGTTTTGGTTAAGTCGCAAAAATGCTTTTTCGGTACGCGCAAAAGAAAATTCCCTTTTTGACATCCTGATCAATTAGAGCAAACTGGGCTCGTCGGGAGGGGGTCCTTAATGAGACAGGAGCAAAGATGGAGCATTTCAGACAGAGGGCGAATAGAGGTTCTGCAGATCCAGGCAGCATGGAAAAAATTGTGTATTGAACATTCAAATGCGTGGCCCTATTCTGGTAGAACTCCTAAATCAAGGTATGAGCTTTACAATTAGCATAATATGGCCTCAAATTAAATCCAACATACACAAATGAAAACATTAAATTAAACAGTGGCGTGTAAGTGTTCGTCTGAACATGGACAAGCTCCTGCAGAGTGATCTGCTAAACCATTGTTGACTGAAGAGGGAGTGAATCACAGAGACGCCACACAACGTAAAGGACTCTGACTTTGATGTGCACTATAATATTATATTTATATTTGACTATTATTTATTCCTGTGCTTCATCTATGGAACAGGTCGAGTCAAATCTTACAAGGGCATTTCATTGTGTACAAAAATGATTTAGAAATCTAAGATTAGTCCTTAATGAGTCAATATTTGCTTTTCTTAAGGGCCAAAAGTTAGATTAGGCATTTAACATTTGCTCCCTTAATTGGGCCCAAATTGAATGTGTTGCAGTTTACATATACGACAAATATCACTAGATGAAAAGATGTGCTTGAACTAACAAAGAACGTGAGGATCAGAGTCGGAGCTCTTACTAAAATAAGATTGTGCTTTTCACTTAAAAACAGCAAGACAATTGGAAAATCCGCCCCCGTCAGTCTTGGATGATAGTGATATTGTATATATGCATGCACCCTTAACTATTTTAAAGTTGTTGATGCAGTTGACCAAAGTGTTTTGCGTTCTGTAACACAATTAGGTAGCCACGATTCGTAGATATTAATTACAAGAGGGGCAACTTTGGGCGTGAAGGGTGGGACCAGACGCTCACATGTAACAAATTTAGTTGATTGTGATTTATAAAGAAGTCAACGTATGACTTGGATGTGCAGTTTTATAAATTTGAACCAAACCCAGTGTTAGAGGGAGGGCCTAACCAAAAACGTTTGGGAACCACTGCATTTAACGCATTGCTGTCTAAATCGAGCATCCCTTTCTGCTTTAGTACAAAACAAATATATACATATTTCTCTGTCTTGTCCTTTTGAGAGCTTTTTAGGCATGGCTAGTGCCTGTTCAAATGAACAACCCTCATGGGCTAAACACTAGATCCGTATGGATACCAATCTCGAGTCTCCATTACCTCTGGTATCTGAAAATATAGGATCCAAACCCAAAGTAATAAGATAACTACCTATCTATAACAGCATATTACCATGTTAGATACACAGTTAAATGTCGTTAATATTTATCCTTCTATTTAAAATAAATCGTCCTTTAAGTTTTTTAGTCAAAATTCACATCGGCCAAGAACATTTTTAACAATGGCTGACACGTAGCAAGCCCTGCCACTTAATTTTGACTGAGGAAAAATCATAAAAGTGTTATGCCGAGGTAAAACTTTTTAATGAATACTATTGTGCTTCTTAATTATTCTTTTAGATTATATTACATTTCGGTGAGCTAATGCCTCAGTCTGAGACAGCACTCTATGAATGTGCGCAACTCTTACCAGCTCAGTAACAAGGGGAACAGTGAATCCAGTGCTGGTTGTCCTCCTCAGTTTTAGAGCATGGATGGTGTTCTCCCTAGAAGAGTCACATTATATTAATTATGATTGAAGACAAAAGCAAAGAGGGAGAATACGAACAATGAACAGATGGATTGAAAATTTACCAATAAACGTTCTTAGCGTAGTATTCTATGTTGTCAGAGAAATCTTCAATCTGGTCTTTAGCAATGCTCTCCAACCAATCAACAACAAGCTAGGAGCAACACAGAAAGTAAATCAGCTTTAATGAAAAGGTTAAAAAACAAAGTTATTATCGTTAACTGAAACTGACGAAATAACAAAAAAGGATCAAATGTTTCCATTGACTGAATTAAAGAGGTTAAACAAGTGACAATAACTATTTTGTGTTTACAGAAGTATACGTAATATGTAATCTTTTTTTATTTTTAGCTACTTCAGCTTCACGCCAGTTGGCACAAGCACACACATCTGACCACATCTCCTATAGGCTAGCTAGCATGGGTACTATGATAGGATGTGCGGTTATAGCATAAGCAAAAAAAAAAAAAAAATGTATGTTCATCTTGACCTTGTCATTAATCAGCTTTTGTAAAGAATAAAAGTTTAAGGTATAGGCTGTCTAAGGATATTTTCTATGTGATTTGGCCAAACACTACATGCAAGACAACAAACGATATGTGACAGCACACAATTAAACGTAAGTGCTGAGGAGTAAGGGGTAATAGTGCAGCTGGTAAAAATTTGTTTAATTCTGACAAAAGCCAGATATAGAAATATTGGTGTTGCAAAGCGACACGGTTAGGACAGAACGCCGTCATGGAACGTACTGACTTCAAGATTAAGACAATTTTCGTCAATAGCAACATAGCAAGTGGTGCTCATCTACTGGCCTTAAAAACAACATATTCTGTATTTCTCTCTGAACTTTCTAGTGTTCTTTCTAGCGTCTGTGCCATGTCGACATCCACTTTATTATTGGGAGAGTTATTCATCCATGTTGACTCACCCTATATTCTTTGATGTTAAAATATCAGCCATAAGGAAACGAGAGCAGCGGCCGTTTATTTATAAACATCCAAAATATTGATATTGCTGCCCTTGTTTGTGAACTTGAACGGAAAAACCTCCCCATGCCTCAGACTTCTTTTGTTGATGACCATTTACCGCATTATAATATCCTGCTCTCTTTCACCTTGCTCCCCCCAAGTCAAGAAATTTGTCTTTTTACCAACAAGCTCCCTTTTCCCCCTGAGCTTCGTTCTATAAAGGCTAAAGGTCATCAGGTGGAAAAAAAACAAGTCTCACTGTTCATGTAGAAATCTATAAAGAACATATCAAAGCGTACAAGGATGCCCTTTATCAGGCCAAAAATAAATATTATTTTGATGTGATTGATAAGGGCAAAACTGATCCTAGAATACTATTTAAAAATCATTAAATTGCTGTGTCCACTGCATAACTCCTCTCTCTTGGAGTCTACAGAAGTTTGTACCATGTTCCTGGATTTTTCCAATCAAAAGTCGAAGCTATTTATAAACATTTCCAGCCCTCATCCATGCCAGCAATTCCACTGCTGTCAGCATCCACTAAAATGGCCCTTATTGCTGAACACAATCTCAACACCTTCAAGCCTGTTGAGGCAGCGTTTATAAATGTTCTGGTCACCCAATCAAAATTTTCTAACTGTATACTAACCTTGACCCTATGTCTGTCTACCTAGTCAAGACCTGTTAACCAATCCTGTATCCCCTCATTGTTAACACCTCCACCACGACTGGCTCTGTCCCTCCAGAGTTAAGATGGCTGTGATCACGCCTATTCTTAAAAAGCAGGTGTGGTGGGGTGGGCGTGGTTTGAGCGTCGGCTGCAGAGAGAGAGTGTGAGAGCAGCGGCTCTCGGATCCTTCGCCAACACTGACAGGTGTAGGTAATCAGCGCCGATAATTTGTAATTGTTTAATTGCGTTGACTGCCTTGGATTACTTTCAATAGTGAGCCTGGGGACCGGAAGCCGGAGTGGCGAGGGGAGCGCCGGTGAAAAGACCAGAACGAAAAACCTCTGAATGGGGTTATTATAAGAAAAACAACAAACTTTTATTAAAGTGCAAAAAAGTGCTGCAGATAAAAACAGCTGTCCCCTGTGTGTTTCAAGATAGGAGGGGTGGCACTCACTTGCCAGTGGTGGCCTGTACGGGGAATTATTTTTGCGCATTAGTTTGAAACATTGCACAGAGGAGACAAACATGAAGCACAGCCAGGAGCAAGGGGAAACCGCACAACCGGTGGGAGCACTGGCGAGAATGCTGGAAGGGATGGCTGTGATGCAGGAGAAGCAGGTGGCGAGGCACACGGAGTAACTTGAGGCTCTGCAGGCAGACCTCCCTCCAGACTCAAGCTGTACCACAGCTGGCTGGGGCGGGAGAAACCCAGCTTCCGAGAGCGACAGGCCGAACCCCCGTAGCTCTCCATCTGCCCAAGATGACCCCAGAGGACAATGCAGAGCCATTTTTCGAGGGGTTTGAGATGGCTGCGAGAGCGAGTCGGTGGCCAGAGAAGGAGTGGGTCATCCGCCTCCTGCCCCTCTTAACCGGGGAAGCCCAACAGGCTGCACACAGCTTAACCCCCACGGCACGGTCGGTTTATGCAAACCTGAAGGCGGCGGTCCTGGACCGCCTGGGGTACAGCCTGGAAGAGCACAGACGACAGTTCCGGGAGACGGCCCTGGCAAGATAGGACAGGCCGTTCCCATACGCCCAGTACCCTATCGTCTCAGTGGAAATTCGATGTCAAGGGAAAAAACATAAAATAACGGCTGCGGTTAGCTCCCGCCTCTTGCACCCTCTCATTTTAGGCACTAATTAACCGGGGTTCGGCCAGGCAGCTGGTACGGTAGGGGGAGTGCGTTCACGACAGGTAGGGCTCTGTGAGGTGTGTGCTGCTGTCAGTGTTGCTGCGTGTCGTCCGACGCGGCAGAGGCGGAGCCGGCACCAGTGGAGCCTCCGGGGAAGGCTGTTTCGCCTCATGAAGGATTTCCCACTCGAGCAGTCTCGTGATGACACCCTACGCTTTGCATTTGATCGTGTGATGTCTATTGATGGTCAGCAGGTGCGCCTTGATGCAACACTCAATTACCTGTATTTTGTCATAAATCGGGATAGGTTATACAGGGTGTGTCGTTCTACTCAGACTAGTGAGGAAACCATCCAATTGCTGGTGCCTAAAGCTCTCGGGAAAAGGTTTTCCAGACGGCTCATTTTAACCCCATGGCGGGTCATTTAGGGTATGAAAAGACACTGAACCGGCTGACTGATTTGGACAGACGTACGTCGGTGGTGTGCGTTGTTCCCTGAATGCCAACTAGTAAATTCCCCGGCTATTCCAAAAGTGCCATTGCACCCCCTTCCACTAATGGAGGTCCCTTTTGAGAATGGGGATGGACCTCATTGGGCCATTTGATCAGAGCATGCAGGGATACCGTTTCGTCTTAGTCCTGGTGGATAATGCCACAAGGTATCCCGAAGCAGCTCCCTTGCGCAGCAATTCGGCAAAAATGTGCGCAGGCATTGTTTCAAATAATCTCCCTAGTCGGAATCCCGAAAGAGATTCTGACTGATCAGGGCACGCAGTTTATGTCACGTACACTACGCGAGCTGTACGGGTTATTAAACTGATGGGCTTGCTGAGTGTTTTAATAGAACGTTGAAGTCTACAATTCGAAAGTTTGTTCACGAGGACAGCCGTAATTGGGTTTAGTGGTGATCTCTACTGGTGTTTGCGGTGCGGAAGGTGCCCCAGGCCTCCATAGGGATTTACTCCCTTTGAACTACTGTTCGGTAGGAAACCCCGGGGGATATTGGACCTAATTAAAGAAAACTGGGAGGAGGGTCAGAGTCCTAGTAAAAATGAATTGCAGTACGTGCTGGACCTGCGAGCAAACCTCCATACACTGGGTAAGTTGTCATGGGAGAATTTGCTCGAGGCACAAGCACGTCAGCAACAGCACTACGACAAAGCAGCTAAACTACGTCAATTTTCACCAGAAGATAAAGTTCTTGTGGTACTCTACCTTTAGCTCTAAATTACTCGCCAAGTGGCAAGGACTCTTTGCGGTCACACGGCGAGTGGGGGAGGTTGACTCTGGCAAAACAGATTTATCACCTCAATCTCCTGAAAGCGCGGAAGGAGGTGGTGGCTGCTCTCTGGTTACGGTGGATAAGGAGAGAAATGAGCTGGGGCCGGAGGTACTAAATTCATCCAATCAGATCTCAACCCATTCAGATGACCATCTCTCACCGAATCAGAGAGCAGAACTTGCCTGGTTGCAAAAGCATTTTGCTGATGTGTTTTCCCCCAAACCAGGTACCAGGACGCACGCACCTCATACACCACTACATTGACACTTCCCCGGGGGTGACCGAGCGGACCCGCCCCTACAGGTTGCCGGAACATAAAATGTAAAAAAAAAATATGGTTCAGGCAGAGATAAAGGCAATGGGGGTAATAGTGGAATCCCACAGTCCCTGGAGTAGCCCCATTGTGCTGGTAGGTAAGCCTGATGGGTTTATTCACTTCAGTGTGGACTATAGAAAAGTAAATGAAGTGTCACGGTTTGATGCTTATCCAATGCCTCGGGTCGACGAGCTCTTGGATCGGCTTGGCACGGCTCGATTTTCTTCAAAACTGGATTTAACCAAGGGTTACTGGCTGCTTCCCTTACCTGACAAATCTAAGGAAAAACAGCCTTCTCTGCTCTGGATGGTTTGTACCAATTCAGAACACTTCCTTTTGGGTTATTTGGAGCCCCTGCCACCTTCTAGCGCCTGATGGATCGGGTGTTGCATCCGCATTCTGGATATGCTGCTGCTTATCTGGATGACGTAATTATCCATAGCGGCAGTTGGGAGCAGCATTTGCAGCATGTGGGGGTAGTGCTCAAATCCCTAAAGCAGGCGGGGCTCACGGCTAACCAAAAAATCTGTGCTATTGGTCGAGCGGAGGGACGGTATTTGGGTACCACTTGGGAAGTGGACAAGTGTGGCCTCTAGTGGACAAAACCGCTGCGAATGCAGCCTGTCCCCGACCCAGGTCAAAAAAAGAGGAGGTTCTTGGGGCTGGCCGGCTATTACAGACAATTCATTCTGAAATGTTTTGGAGCTAACTGACTTACCCCGCAAAGGTGCCTCAGATCCGGTCCAGTGGACGGACCCGTGCCAGCGGGCGTTTGAGAGGGTAAAAGAAGCTCTCTGTGGGGAGCAGCTCTTGTTCACACCTAACTTCTCTCTCCCTTTTGTCTTGCAGACCGATGCGTCGGACAGTGGGCTGGGGGCTGTTTTGACCCTGAAGGTGGAGGGAGTCGACCGGTTCGTGCTGTACATTAGCCGAAAACTGTCACAACGGGAGGCGAAGTACAGCACGGTGGAGAAAGAGTAACTTGCCATTCAGTGGGCAGTTGGAGCCCTCCGTTATTACCTTCTGGGTCGACCATTCACCCTATGTTCGGCCCATGCCCCCCTCCATCTCCTATGTGGTGGGGTGGGCGTGGTTTGAGCGTCAACTGCAGAGATAGGGTGCCAGAGGAACGGCTCTATGATCCTTTGTCACAACTGACAGGTGGAGGTAATCAGCGACGATAACAATTAATTATTTAATTGCACTGATTGCTTCTGATTGCTTTCAATAGTGAGCCTGGAGTTTTTAAAAGGCCGGAAGCTGGAGCGATAGAGAGAAGCGGGCGGTGAAGAAGGGCCAGGACAGAAACTTCCGAACGAGGTTATTCTAAGAACCTTAATAAAGGAGCACAAAAGTGATAAAAATCAAACAACAGTCTCGCGTTCTTGTGTTTCAACCCAGGAGGGGTGGCACTCACTTGCCACAGTTGTAATTTTCTATTGGGTACGTGGTGCAAATATTTAACAGTTTCATGGGCCTGTCAAGTTTGGCCATTTATTGGGCCAATATATCAAGACAGCAAATCGAAACAATCACTCCCTAGTAATGCCATCTCGATGTGTCTCCCTCTTTGTTCAAAAAACAAATATATACAGTGGAATTGGGGGAATCTTAAAATTAGATTTTTATGTTGATTGTCATAGTTTGGAAATCTATAGCCCGACATAGTGCAGCACACAGAGTTTTCCTTTAAGTGCAGCTTGTTCGTTTTTCGTCTAGTAAAAAACTAGGTGAAGGCAGTCGTTCCACTGTGTTATTTTGATCGCAAGCTTCGCTACAGCCCTGAATTGACTGAACCAACATTCTTTAAAATTCACTTTATTTGTAGTCGCACTGGTGTTCCAATGTACACAGAATCCTACTCCCATGAGTTTTCTGACTAACAGTGTTGCCACACTTCGATGTGCCTAGCCAGTATGCTGACTTGAAAAAGCTGCAGGGCGGGATGGCGGAGTGATAATCTCTCTTTTTTTTCTTTCACCCAGATTTGCTCTTCAGCTACTATAATAAAAACAAAATATATTTTCAGATGTAGAAACCTTTCATCAATGAATGTGGGTATTTATGGTCAAGCCAGAGTATGTTGGAGATATGTGTGTGTGTCTGACCTGACATTGACGTATAAGAGCGTCTCTCTGGAACAGCTGCTCCACTACCACCTTCTCAGTCTCAGAAGGAGTCTGGACAAATACGCAATAAAAGACATGGTTTTCATATGAAGTATTCTGGTAGCATCAACATATACAATTTAAGCTAAATTGAATAAATGTTTAGTTATAAGTTAAACTATATGGTGTTAAACTATATGGTCAAAGAAGGTATGTAACTCACAGCGGCGTCCATCATCATGCCATCTTCTAGAGCAGACTGGACACGGTCTCTACAAACAAGCAAATCCAAGACCAAGAAGAAGTGACACAGAGATCAAGACAAATCTTTTCAAAAAGGTGATTTAGCTTTCTGCTGAAACAACTTGGTAAAGGTGGACTGTATAAAGGGATGGATGTAAAACTTTGGAAAACGTGTCTGAGATGTCAAAGCTCCTCATTGACCCTCCTTGAAATGTTAAAGTCCCTCTCCGGTCATTTATGCCCCCTTCCTCTGCCGCCGTGTATTCTTGCTCCCAATGTCACACGCCAATGATTAGTGGTTAGTTAAGAAAAAAACAAAAACACTTTGTAATGTCACAAATTTTGTTTTTCTGAACAAACCGTTTGAGACAGTCATTGGTGCATTGCAGTTTCAACCCAACCCTAAGCCATGGCTGCTTATTTTGTACCTGATTTGTCTTACAGCACATGAAACACACAATAAATGCATGTTATGTTAAAAACTTGAGTTCCACTAGAGGGGGACTTAAACAAAAGACCCACTCGAAAACCGCAATGGCATATCATTAAGGACAGGCATCTAGCCCATAACTATAATGTCACTTGCTATAAGGAAGCCGCTCAACATAATCAACGGCCTTCAAGAAGTTTGAAATCAGTCAGAGAGGCCTCTTAAGGTAAACTGAAATGAAAGCGGTTGGGGGGAGGCCCATAAGAGAAGGCTTTTCCAATGTACAATCAAAGAGATGATGGCCATAACATTGTTGATTGCAAGGACAAAGGGACTCTCAACTCTTTGGAGACTTTGAGCATGGTATAAAATAGATTGCCAGAATAAAGGACAACATGGGGCAAGAAAGCAAGAAAAAGAGTCGTATTACATAAGGATTGGGTAAATCTCTTGCATGTTAAAAGATTTGCCTGAATAAAAATAGAAAAGTTTAGATATGAGGTGGGGCAGCACGGTGGCGCAGTGGTTAGTGCTGTTGCCTCACAGTAAGACGGTCCTGAGTTCGATTCCCATCTGAGGGCCTTTCTGCGTGGAGTTTGCATGTTCTCCCAGTGTTAGCGTGGGTTTCCTCCGGGTACTCCGGTTTCCTCCCACAGTCCAAAAACATGCAGGTTAATTGGTGACTGCAAATTGTCCATAGGTGTGAATGTGTGTGTGCGTGGCTGTATGTCTATGTGTTAGCCCTGCGATGGATTGGCGATCTGTCCAGGGTGTACCCCACCTCTCGCCCGAAGTCAGCTGGGATAGGCTCCAGCCCCCCGTGACCCTGTAAAGGATAAGCGGTTCTGATAATGAATGGATGGATAGATATGAGGTACTATAATATCTTTTACAGTATAAGCCTAAGCCTAATGCCCCTGAAGGACGTTGACAGCTTCAAATGCTCTTTCCCAGAAATTGTCATTGACGGTTGTCTGAAGTCCCCATCTTTGGAGAGGTAAATGAGGTCAATCCTGGCTGGCAGATGTAGATGGTAATTGCCCAAAGGGATTGTTGGAGAGAGAAAGTCACCAAAAAGTGCAACCTAACCTATGCCTAGATTCTCAAGCTTGCTATTGCGATGGTATAACAGTCCAAAAACATGACGGTTAATTGGTGACTGCAAATTGTCCATAGGTGTGAATGTGTGTGTGCGT
>JAVQJS010102557.1:0-12421 GCA_036024795.1 Galaxias rostratus
CACACATTTGGTCTCAGTGAGCTAATAGGAGGTGGAATTAGGACGTCTGGCTTCAACGGTTCCCTGTCTTTAGCCCTGGTATTATTATTAGGCCCCTGGATAATTTTAAAATGCTCTCATCGTGGTTGCACTGACAGGTCTGTGATCCCAACTCGTGTTTGGTCGTACACCTATTCTCTTCTGGTTTTCCTTTATTTTCCTCTGCCTCCCGCTCCTCGCTCCTCTCTCACCGTTCCGATGGTGTGAGCCGTGGAGGTGGGGTAGCCACCCTGTGTGAGATGACAGTCCACTCCACAGTGAGGCGGTGATTGACAGTGTGGAGAGGACTCTGCTTTGTTTGTGAGCCTTGCTCTCCTTACCCTGTCAGCTGGTGCGATGTCGCATAATAACAGTGCATGTGATAAACTTACTAAAAGTGCATGGGATAACCATAATAACAGTGTATGCAATAAACATAACAGTGCACGTGGGAAGCATAACAACGTTGCATGTGATAAGTATAGTAACAGTGCATTTGATAAACATAATAACAGTGCCTGTGAAAAAGCATAATAACAGCGCATGCAAAAAGCTTAATAACAGTGCATCTGGAAAAGCATAATAACACTGCATGTGATAAGACGCTGCATGCACCTGGAATGCCAGCCTCTCTGCTTAGGCATTTCAATGTACGGTGTTGACTCCCACTTAGTCAAGGTGCCCCGCCTGGGCCCTCTTCAGGGAAGCCCCCCTAACGGGCACAGGGACCCCTCCTGGTGGGTCTGGGTGCTCCGCCATCTGCTGCTCACAACCCCTTTACTCTCAAAGGCATCGTCACTTAGAGAGGGAGTGTTTTTCCACTGAGAGCACGCTCCCACACACGCACACACAAACACACACATTTGTATTGTGCTCTACGCTCGTCAAGCACAAGGTGTTTGTCATAGTTGTTTATCTTTCGTTGCGCTGAGTGTTCTGGTGCAGCCGTTCCCTCCTCTGTTGGAGGCTTAAACTACCTGAAGGCCAAGCCGGTCTATGCTCCAAGCCTTCAAGGACTGAACATGGAACACATTTAGAGATGCAGAAACAGGCTCAGATGAAAGAATGAAAGAAGCACTTTTTATTCTAATCTATTGTTTATTATTGCTGGAGAGAGATTAGGTGCCTGACTGCCTGCCATCCACTATAAAGCCTCTCTCTCCCTCTCTCTCTCTCTCTCTCTCTCTCTCTCCTTCTCTCTCTTTCTTGCTCTTTCTATTTTTTCACCAAATAGATGTAAGCTTGCGCTCAAAACTGAAACCCTCACACTTCTTTTTTCTAGCCGAGCTATGTCGTCCTAGATGAATATATAATCACATTTCATGATCTGCTAGCCAACCCATTGCTAGGGGGAAGAAACATCAAGAGCTGTTTTCCTTGAGTCACTTTGGTCATGTAAAGCCCACATTCTAATTTGTTGTTTTGTTCTTGCTGCTAGGAGTAGCTGTGTTTTTTCATGGCGGACAAGGTGATAGATGTCGAGCATGTGCGAAACCGGATGTTGAAGGGAACACAGTAAGGTGAGTATCTTACAACACCAATCGTCTGCTCATAGTTTCTCTTTAAGCTAAAAAAAAAACAATTGCTTCTCATCCTCTGACCTGACCTTGTGTTCTTCTCTGTGGAATCATTTACATTGATAATTGACTTGCTTTACCTAAGAAATACTGTTCCCCTGTTGGTGCCTGATTCATTGGTACAGACTTACCGACAAGCTGCCCTGACCATTCAAACAGGAGATAGTTTCACATTTAACTCCCAAAAGGTCAATCTTTCTTCCGCAAGATACATTTATGTATCTGTAAGTATACACTTAGCATTGCTTACTTTGAGACCAACTTGTGAGACTAACCAAGCCTGCACTCTGTTGAGGGATGTGTCAAATGAAGGCTTTTAGAATCCTCCTAATTACGTTGTACAGTTTTGAATATTCATGTGCCAGAGCCTGGGTATTGATCGCTGCTCCCCTCTTTTACCAAATGCCAAACTGATTTTGCTGACTATTCCCTTGCTTCCAGTGGAAAGCACTGTAACCTTTTCCCTATGTTATTCGTTCATTTCCCGATGATAGACTGTCATTTTCAGCCTGCGTTTTTTAATTGCGGGTTTGAAGCATCTTGTAATCCGTTTTCAAGTTCTACACTAATAAGGTCATCATTAAGATTCCAGTTCCAGTCATGTTCAAGTAGCTTGCAAATGCTGTGTCTGCTCTACAAGAGAATAAACGTGTATTTATTTAACTGTACTGGTAATGTTAAACTGGCCCTAAAACATTTCATAACTCTAAGTTAGCTTTTCGATCAGTGGAATTTCTTAGCTTCTGCCGCCAATATGAAGCAAAATTGACATTGCGTCCTGCCGAAGTCAGTGGTTTAAGTCATGAAAGGGATATCAGTGTTCATACCTATCCCAGATCAGATGATCAATGTTGATATTAGTACATCCAATAATGAGCCACTTAGTTAAGGAGGCCTACATAGGTAAATGTAGACAGTCGTTTTGAATAGTGTGGTTTGGTCAAAATTAAAAATTCAAATAAACTTTGACAATAAAGAAAATGTTTCTTTTGTATTCTTCACAGAAATTAAAATGTAAAAGCATCAAGTTGTTATCGAAACACCGTCTGACCTATAGTGGCAAAGCGGAACCATACAATTTTTTTGATAGGTGGCCAGTCTTCTTTTGCTCTGTTTTGTCTGAGTCCTGTTAACTGGAAGTACTTGCTCATAGTCTTTGTGCTACCAACTTACCTAAATAACAAATTGTTGGGCAGACAATCATGACATCGTGTTTGACTAAGGGTAGGTAGGATCAAGGTATTTTCCCAAAAGTTGAACTATCCCCTCAAGCCTTTGTATCCAATGCAATAAAGCAGCCGAATTAATTAGAGTGATAATCTTCCATTCCATTTTGAACTTTCAATTTGGACTGTTATGTGTGCAATCACTACGGACTTAATACGAGAACAGGCAGAGCCAAGACATTTAATATTCAGGTAACCTTTACAAACATCCTTAGCAGCTGTTCCATTTAAGCTTGTGTTCTGTTAAACAGATCCTGTCAGCACTGTTAGTCCTGTTAGCACTGCTTATAAACGGTGCTACCGAGTAGACTCCAAACGCTGCTTTCCATATTCATACCCTTACACAGCCCACTCTGCGTTTCAACTTTGACCTTTGCTGCATGTAATTCCCTTCTTGTACCAGCCACAACCTTGCAACAACCCCAGCGGAAACGCATCAGTCACACAGTTGACAGCATCACGTCGCGTCTAGTGTGAGACGAGAGAGACACGGTGAGGAGGGAGAACTAGAATCAGAAGACATACAGAGGGCAGGCAGAACGGGAACCTGAGGAAAACAGAAAGGCATTAAAGAGGAGCTGGGAGATTTTTGGGAGATTTCTGAGATGTTTGACATTATGTGTCTTTATGGATCAGAGCGTTTCACAATGTCTAGTGGCGGAGCAGATGGTGCTCTGGAGATTTGTTGTAATTTTAAAAGAGAGTGTTTACTCGACGTTAAAAATTTGTAATGATTTGTACATGACGTTGGGGATGATTAGTTAAGGAAAGCTGTATTGTTGCAGACCATAAAAGCTGTCGGGAGGCAGACTTTAGAAGGCACAGAGACTCGTTTCACTGGATTTAACAAGGTGCCGTGTCATTCTAATGACACGTTGGCCAAAGGCAGCTCCCACAAGCTGACCCGGGCTGTACCAAAACGGTAGCATGTTAGAAAACCCCTGCAGTCTACAGTAATTACTTCCACAGTGTGTCTGCTGCTATGTTCAGTTGGTCAGACTTAATTAAGACCATATTTCATGCCGCTGGCATCCATCTTAATATGAAGAAAGTGTATAATATCTATATCTTTTACCCTCCCAATTCTGCACTAATCAGATCCTATGTGGATGGTCATAGAAGTATGATGCAGCTCAGCATTACTTAGAGTGGTGAATGTAATCACCCTTGAAATCGCATCACTGGTGGCCTTTGCCAGAAAAAATCTGATTGAAAGCCATAACCCCCCCCAGTAAAGTATCATCTTGCTGCTGACCATAGTCGTCATGGAGACCTATGGGAGAAGTTGTAATGCGGTTGAAATACAGAGTGTAAATCTAAACCGAATGTATTCGTGGCAGACCCGGAGGAAAGGATGAGAGGAAGGGCACTGGGATAAATAGCCTCCTTTGTGGAGTTAAGGATTTCATAAGTGTATTTTCATGGAGCCATACGGTTCAGTTTACATCGTTTGGAAGGGGAATCTTGATGTTGTCCTCCAAAAAAAGGCAACATCATTTTGGTTGGCTACATCAAACAGTTTGCAGCAGAGTATGTTTCCGGAGATTAGGGAGTGAATCGGGGTGTAATTATGTCTAATCAGATGAAGTAAATCTTGGCTACTGGGAAGAAAGCCACAGTACTGATAGTGGCAATCTCAGCAGGGCAGAACAGAACAGAGCAGATTGGGGATGGGGGAGTAAAGGAGAGAGAGAGAGAGAGAGAGAGAGAGAGAGAGAGAGAGAGAGAGAGAGAGATGAGGATAAAGTTATGGAGAGGGAGTGATAGAGGGATGTGGAGAGAGGGATAGAGGGATGTGGAGAGAGGGATAGAGGCAGAACAATAGAGTGATGGAGAGAAAGAGAGGGATGGGGAGAGCGAGAGCGAGAGGGATGGAGAGAGAGATAGATGTAGGGATGGAGATAGGGACAGAATGATGGGGAGATAGGTATATGTGATGGAGAGTGAGAGAGTGATGGAGAGAGAGGGATAGAGGGATTGAAAGAGAGAGAAAGAGAAATATGTATGTATGTATGAATGTAGAGAGGGATGCAGAGAGGTATACAGAGAGAGGGACAGAGGAATGGGGATAGGAGAGGTAGAGTGATGGGGAGAAAGAGGTAGCGTGATGGAGAGAGCGGTAGAGAGAGAGTGATGGGGAGAAAGAGGTAGAGTATGATGGGGAGAGAGAGGAATAGAGTGATGGGGGAGAGAGAGAGAAGAACTGAGGTGAAGGGAGGATTGAATGGACAACCAGCTGGACTTAGCACACTCCAGTGACCATCCAGTCCCAATGTGTGAGAGATCCTCCTCACACTAAGCTGACTACAGTTATCCGTCTGCTCTTTGCCACTGATACTAATGGATGTTTATGAGTTTATGTTTAGATTTGGTATTTTATTATAATTTTATTTTTAAATGAATTATCTTTTTTTAAATTGAAGAATAGATACATATTCATGTGCCTAGTGTAGAGGCGTTTCTGAACTGTGAGCATCAGAAAAATGTCAGCTCCAACAATCCAACACTATAAGAGTTCCACAACCTCATGGGGAAAAACACTCTAGAAATAAGTGGTGTACAAAGCTCTTTGCTCTTACCCTTATTACTGTTCAAGGTTTAATCGAAATATGTGAACTACGTCCAGCTATAATTGACCGTTTAGGAGGTTGTGTAATATTTCAGATTTCATCCAATACGCAAACCATTAAAAACCTTATACATAATTCAGTGGTTTTTGGGGAAATTAATTGTTTTCATGATTAAAGTATTAATGAGGTATTTTTTCAATATTTTTAATATAACAGTAAAACACATGCCTAATCTCTTTTAGCCTAAATCGTCCCAAGTTCATTAAATGGCAATAATTACCTCATTTGCCAGCCTGAATACACATTGAATGCACTTTTTCTCTTGTACGCAAGCAGTTTAATGAAACTCTTATTTTATGTAAAGTAAACTTTAGACTTGACATCAGTGCATGTCCAGAACATTCTACATAGTTCACCCAGCTAAATGTGCTTATAACTTGTAGTTGTATAATAATGTAATGTTCTGCCAGCCTAACCAGCTTACCGTTATCTGTGTCTGCCCATGCAGAAAATTAAATAAAAAAAAGGTTGGCCAACCAGCAGCACTTATCACACTCCTTTGGGCTTTCTTTGAAGCACCTACTGTTACCCTTTTTGGTTCATTTACTAGGCCAACATTTTCCCTGTGCCAGTGTAGCTTCCGAATGGCAGGGACATAAACAGGGTGAATCATTCATGGCTTTAGTGTCAGACCAAGTCTCAGCTCACAAAGCTTTGCCCCACATCACATCTCACAATGAACGCACAACATTCTTTATGCTTTCATTGTTCTACATTTTGGTAGGCTTCATTCCTTCAGTAAAGGCCTCTCAGCCTTGTCCTTTGCATGGCTGTATTGAGCAGGATATAATACCTATAAAACCTTATTTGACCAGACATTACTATGAAATACATACAGTATAGAAGACAGTATATATATATATACACACACACATACAGGATATATCCTATAGTGAGTGCTACAAGAAGCAATGCTTTGGAGTGTATGAATTTTGAAGTAGATTCTTTGTTGACACACCGGTCCAGTAGCAGCTTGACAGAGATCTCTTTGTTGACGCACCCGTCCAGTGGCAACGTGCGGGAGATCCCAGAAGCCTAAGGGCCGTCGGGCCTCTGAGCGCTGATGTCACGGCGCACACAATCAGGGCCCCCTCTGCTGCTCTGCTGCTGCTGGCTATCTCTCCCCGAGCGTGGGCTTTCGCGTGTAAATGTCAGCTGTGAACGCCTTCCAGAGAAAAGCCACAATGGCTCTGTGTGTAGCCGGATTGAGTGACGCATGAGGTTGCAGGGACCACACAGACCCACCCACACACAGAGTTGAAACGATAAGTCCTGCGATGCTAGATTTCAGTTGTATTTTGATTAAGATAACATGCAATCCCAGTCTCTTTTCCATTTGCTCGGCACTCCCCCACCCAAGAAGATGTACAATGTCTGCCCCCCCCACCCCCCACTACTTGTTCCATTTTTCTCTAGTGCCGTTATGCATTATGGATGCACTGCAACTGCCGTCCTGCATGACATAACGCGTTGACCACAGCTCCCTTCCCTGACAGGATGTTGCTGAGTTTCTGCTGAGGAGGAAGTTAGTTTAGCAGCCTAGCCTCAGCAATGTCCTGAGCACTTGATAGACGTCTGCGAAGCCCGAGTTGACAGAAGAAATAATTGAGTCCATTTTGATGACAGGCCTGGCTGATTCTTTTGCGTTTGGAGTTTTGCTGACCCTCTGCGGCACACGGGTCTGATCTGAGGTCAGCTGGGATTGACCCCCTAACCATCAGTGTGCAGGGATCACCTGGAGACCACCTGGTCTTACACTTACACATGCGATCAGCCGGATCAGCCGGCTGAGTTTGGCCTGAAATCTCTCTGACATGTAGGGATATCTGGAATCATGCCTGAATTGTGCATGCATGTTGTGTGTGTGTGTGTGCATGTGTGTTTATGTTTGTGTGTCACATCAGATTTTTATATGACGACTGCAGGCAGCCCCTCGTTCCTAGAGCTGTCCGTCAGGCATCTGTTGATGTGTCCCGACTGTGCCCAGCCACACATTGAGAAAGTATCTGGATACAGTGTGCAACTCCCTCCCGTTCCCCTAGCCTCGTTTCTGCACTCGGGCACAGGGCCAGTGAACTCTGGCCTCGTAAGGCTAAGCAGCAATCCCCACGTTATCCTTAGAGATAGAGTAGAGGCAATCTCATTAAAGAGCTTTAGTCAATGGCCACTTCATTACAATGAACGTTTTCCCATAGAGTCACTGATACTTTTGATTGTTTTTGTTGGATTTGTTTTAATGTTTCGTTTTCTCATTTTCAAACAGTTTAGCCTTTTTAACTGGTATTTGTAGCATTCAGCCACCATCTTTGGTTGGTCACAGAGGGGTACTGTAGGGGCCATTCAATAATTTCCAAAGAATAGTTTAGAATAATTTTTTTTTTTTTGTCTTTTGGGTCAATGTAAATGTACTGTAATATGGGATACAGCATCCCATCCAGACTTGCAGCATCCCATCTAGACTTACAGCATCCCATCCAGACTTGCAGCATCCCATCCAGACTTGAAGCATCCCATCCAGACTTATAGCATCCCATCCAGACATAGCATCCCATCCAGACTTACAGCTTCCCATCCAGACTTACAGCTTCCCATTCAGACTTAACAGCATCCCATCCAGACTTACTGCATCCCATCCAGACTTACAGCATCCCATCCAGACTTACAGATTCCCATCCAGACTTAACAGCATCCTATCCAGGAACCATGTAGTCCCCTTGTCTCTTTCTCTCTTTGGCTACATGCGATTCTTTTATCCACATGTCAGTTGGATGCTGATTCATCCTGATTGAAGCAAGTTTCTGCACAATACATTCTGTTCAGGCTTAGATCAGCAGTGCAGAAGAGAATTCTATGCTGCCAACGCAAATTGCGCAAATTGGTATACATTGGTTGAAAATGTATTTTTCTATTTGGATGCTGGATTTAGTCTGGAACAAACAAAGAACACCGTACAGTGCTGATATACACTAATGCAGTTTAAAATATAACAGAACCGTATTTGAATAAGACATGGCTTAATTTGACTCTTTATTTTTTTTTTTAAGACAAACGGATAGTAAAAAATATCCTGTTTTTAGCCGTGTCATTATAGCCACAGTATAGCTGTGAATGAATGTGACATTAATAGCAGAAGACGACAACAAAAGCAATTTCTACACACATCTGGATCCTTGCCTGGCATGATAGATGATGCAACAACTACTGCAGCCTACTCCCTGGAGCTGGCTGGCTTATCGCCATCCTAGCGCTCCCAGCATGCAACTCAACCAGGATGAGCTGCCCCTGATTTAGGCTGACAATTGCCATCTGAGTTCCACCTAGCAGCATAATCTTGGAGGATGCGTAAGAAGTCTAATATTCTTTGACCATTTTAATTGCCCCAATTGTTATATACTTGGATTATATATATATATATATATATATATATATATATATATATATAAATATAGGGAAATAACACAATATAATATGCAATCCATGTTTTCTTTCTTTGTTTTGACTCATCATCATCAAAATGACCTTGTGCACATAGAGAACGACAATACAGTGTATACTATACATTTTATGAATATGTCTTAACTTTACTGACAGCTTCTATCCTTCCCTCTAATCCCCTTCGAATATTAATTTACTACTACAATTATATTTACAGCCTGGGGCAAAATATTCGATTCAAGGGGATGAATGGGTCATTCTCCTGCGATATCTGTGTGTCACGCTGGTAGAAAGAGCGGGGCATGGCAACTTGAGTGCCTGAACACACACAATCCCAGTGGCGTCTAGAGAAAATGATTACTCCTGGATGCACATTAGCGGGCTTTGGGACACATTGTTTCCCTGTTGAAAATCCGTTTGTTTCAATGGCAATGCTGTCCTTCCTCCATCCATTTTTCCTCCCGTTGTTTGTGACCAGCTTTATTGAACTTTATTAAGAAAAGGAGTGGTAATGCTTGTATCTCTTTGGCATTTTTTGACACACAGGGCAAAAGATTTGAAGGGAAAGCAGATCATATTGAAGAGTAGGTCAACTTGGCTTTCGTTCGTGTTTCTTCTTCAAACACTGTGGCCAGCGTCCACTGCCAATAGAAATACTCAACTTCTGTTCCTTCTGCATTTTCAAATTCTTCCGCAGACATCCTTTAATATTTCATTGTGCCCTCTACGCTTGTCTCTGATAAAGCAATCTATGGTTTGGCAGAAGGGACCCTGAATATTGAAAAACGGAGCGAAATGACTCCATCGTTCTTCCCTCCCCCTCTGCCTGACGGATTGAACCCACAGCTGTACAGTAATCACTATGATTTCATGGGGTTTTGTAGTGGACTCAAAGGATAATGTCCCATACAATCAGTGGTTTTCGGCTCAAGATTCTGAAATATTCATATGGACATATGTAGCCGGGGTGGATGACAGTAGTCACGACACACTTTCAATCCACGCATGGATGTCATTCTTAAGAAGTGTCAATCATTACGTACAGCAAGCAAGACGGTTTGGTTGGCTGTGATTTTTCACCGATGCTGCGGCACTGTTTGGACAGGTCCTGACCCAGTAGCAACCTCTGACATCTCTGGCTGAGACGTACAACCAGGACTTTTTTTCCCACACTTAATGCCTCCGCTAATTTGTTTACCTTAATCAAACAGTTCCCGTCACAGAAGGAATTTGTCTCCGGCACTGCGTCTGGTCCCGTGCTATAACTCAGCCCGGCCTCTCTCTCGGTCGGGGACAGCCCTGACAGTCAGCCTAATTAGTTTGGCCGTGATAAAGGAGTGGCTGTCATCCGGAGACCGGGGACATCAATCCATCGATAGAGGCATGTGTTTTCAGAGCGCAGCCGACTGTAAAGAGCAGAGGAACATGCATATTAACGTTCCCCGGCCCTAGAAAGAACGCCCATCAAGGACAGGGAATGATTGGTATGCAGACACGGAGAACGTTACCTGGGGTGGGAGGAGGATTTTTGTTTGTTTGCCTGTTTTGATGAGATAGAGCATTTCAGCCTACGGTGCAATTCCCTTTATCCGGAGAAAAGATAAAGACCCTGTCGTTAAGTGATAGTGACACTATGTTGCCAGACACCCCCGCGCATATTCTAAAAGGAGTCTCCTTTGAAATAAATATGGTGTTTGTGAAGTTGTGGAAAGAGATAGCGTTTAAGGGTGTAAAACTGCTTCCTGGTGAGCAAAAGGTCATGATTTGAAATCCCAGCCGAATACCACTACTAGTGTCCACGTGACCCTAAGTTGCTCCATGGAGACTGTCTCTATATACTCAATGTACGTCAATTTGCATAAAAGCACCTGCAGAATGACCATGTAAATGTAAACGCAGTGTACTAGAGGAAATCGACGGAACAGCTGAACGTTGCCCTCAGCTGGCACACATGCCATTTCATACCAGTTATGGTTTTTTCAAAACATTTTATTAGATCAATCACAGAAAATAGTAGCAATCTTCTCCATGGCGGTCAAAAGTGTCTAGGAGAAGACGGCAGAGGCGGACTGTTATCATTCAGTGGGGGTTTAAACAGCCTGGCCTGTCAGCAGCAGTACAGTGGATAAGCCTCTCAAGGCCCCTAAAGCCCAGCCTAAACCCACTAGTCTCCTGAAGATTGCCTGATCCCCGCGTGTCTGACAGTGTTGCATAACTCCACTCTCTAGTGGCCTTCTTTGTGCTGTACACTTTCACCTGCCAGGAGAGCCAGGAGAAACGAGCACGAAGTGAGCTGGTATTTAGTTTTTTTACTTTATTTCTTTTTTTCTATTCCAAGCTTGTGTTTATCCCCGGGTGTGGCAATGAGTGTGTGGCTTTCTCTTTAGTTGAGGAATCCTACCAGGAGTCGTTAGGGTCGACTGTTGAAATGAGACCCGTGTAGGGCGTGCTGCCGAAATGCTGTGGCAGCTTTTGGACTCGCGTGCAGAGGCAGCCGGCAGAGCAACACGCCGACACACACCGACGCACGCACCACCTATGTCACTCCCACAATGTTTGCCGGGTATATAGGTCAAACCAGACCGTCTGAATGAGCGGTAAAGTGTTTCGCTTTGTCTGCTCGTAGGACCCTCAGCCTCAGCCTGACAGGGCACGAGGAGCAATGGGGCTGCTCCATCTCCTAACTGGATAGAGAAAGTGCTTTCCTCAGCCTTTCCCCGCTACCCACCTCACTGGTCTGTGTGCAGAGCTTGACACATTCCCCTTTGGCGGGGGAGATAGCGGTAATCGTCGCCCCCCTCCCCCCCATGAGAAATGACTCCCAGGTTAGCCAGAGCTCCTTCATAGAACTTCCCAGTGCTAAATGGCTTACAGGCATGCCTCTAAGCTCCAGCGGTCGGCTTCCCAACCAGGCCTTTGATGTGTGCTAGGGAGGGAGCGCTGAGAGAGCCGGGATCCCTTTGGCAGGCTTTGCCTTTCCTACCCCTTCATCCCAGCCTTCTCGCTCCCCCTGTAGTCCCGTTGGCTCTGCGACACCAGGGGGACAGCAGAAGCCGCGAGGAAGATGGTTCAGCATGTCCACGCCTCGAACATTTGTTTGCTCTCTGAGCAGGGGGTTTGGGTGAGGAGCGGTGTGATTAGGTAGCCCAGCCACACAGGAGAGACGATAAAGAGAACAGAGAGAGCTGGGTTTGGTACGCCGTGCCTGATAAGTGACTCCCCACTGGAAGGGGAGCAGCAAAGCCCCGGCCTGGCATCCAGCCTGCGGTGCTGACACAGTGATGGCGGTGGATAACACACATCCAGCTCGGCTTACGGGGGCCATCCCCGAGTCTTATTCCTAAGCTGTCCCGTTCCACACCGACAGATTTATGTAGGAGTTAGGCCGCAATTTAATTCAATCCCCAGGATTCTCCGAATTTATTGTTTCCTCGGGGGTGAAGAGAAATCACCAACTTTACTTTCGGGAGAGTTTTCTTTGTTTCTTTGGGGGGGGGGGGGGGGGGGGGGGGGGGGGGGGGGGGGGGGGGGGGGG
>JAVQJS010102564.1:0-15360 GCA_036024795.1 Galaxias rostratus
CCCACACACACACACACACACACCCACACACACACACACAAACACACCCACACACACTCACACACACACACACACACACACACACACACACACACACACACGTACGCACATCTGAAATCTAAATGAAGATCATAAACACCACATTTAGTGCATCTTCGTCCCAAATCACCCAACTCAAAAATAAAAAGCTAATCCTTTATATGCAATAAGATATGGTTTGGGGCAACATCCATTTTGCATAGGTCAGATGCCTACCCATTACTTATTTCTGTTGATAAATATAAGAGATTTCTATTTTAGCCTACTGTTTTTACTCCATGTGTACTCCATGTATTTTGCTAAACCATTAAATTAGAAACCACAGTACACAGTAAACAGTATACAGTAGCAAAAAATGCAAAGCATTTAAAAATATATAAATAATCTACATGTAAACTAATTATGTTCTATTTTTTAGCATTACATTGCACCTGTGTGTATTATATAAATGTATATTTAACCAGTCCTAATAGGATATCATATGAAAAAATACTTACAAATATCATGCAAACAGTAATGCAATTCCATGTTTTTTTCTTCATATTTTTATGTAGTATACACACAAACTAATTCAATATGATTTAAAGAGTAACAACTTTCTAACAGACCATTCTTATTGATTGTTTAGGTAGTTTTTGCTTCCCACAATGTTTTCAATTAGTTTGATGGCAGATTTCTATGATTGTTCTTCACTGCCAATTTTCCCAACAGTGTAAGCTGCTAACGGAACAACACCGCCAAATCGTAAGTGTAAGAGCTATACATAATCTACAAGTATAACTGTACATATGTGTTTACTTTAATGTTAATAACATATTAAGACTCTTTTAAACGTCTAAAGTCTAATTTAATTACGTACTATTTCATGGGGACCTTGGGGTCTCAATATTCCGCATTTTTGGCAAAAAGATACTGGTTGGGAGTCAACTGGTTTAAAAATTGTGTGATTCACATATAATGTGCAATACTTATAACAATCATTGCTTTGTTGTCAAAGTTTAACAGCAGAAAGCCTTAATTATTACGGTAAAAACCACTTGTCAATTAACCCTGCAATACTGAAGTAACCCAGACCCTGTTATCCTTGCCAACAACTCTCTATACTATGAATTTGTTATAGGAACATATTTGGCTCAATACAGATACATCAGCATAGCAGCATTTAGATAATCTGAAACATTTTGAATTCCCAGATACACATTGCAAACCAAGTAATAAATATATTTTCAAGTTATTAAATAAATAAAGTTCAACTGTTTGTCCTACAAAAAATAATTAGATTATTTAGGATACTACAAGTTATACACTATATTTGATCTCTAACACATAATTGCAGTGCCTTCATTTGCTCAATGGATGTGAACCAATGCGCAAACATAATATTAAACTGTATTTTCTAATATCTTCTCACTGTATATAGTTTTTGCTTACAAAAATAACTCATGTGATTTAATTGTCCAGGATATACACTCTCAGTCTTTCCCTTCTCAAATACAAGTATGCTGTGTAAAGTGTCAACTTAACAGTTTGATAATGTGATGTGCAGTAAATAGAACATACTATGATTTGTTTTCACAGCTCTTTGCCAAGACATTTTTTGGAAATGGTTAGTTTTTTGTATTATTTACTGATAAAGATTTGGTAATGCAGAGGCAAGATTTTCTTAAATGCAAGTTGATGTTTGAGCAAAAATTATATTGTGAAATCTTTCAACTTTCTTCTTAAAACAGTAGTGTCTCAAAGATATACGTGTCTTAACTTGGCACTATCTAATATAAGTAAAAGTATTAACCCAATGTAATTTTTAGTTTTAGACTAATCAAAATACCAACTTAAACGTCCGTACATTTTGTACCATTAATATTTAAATGTATTTGCAGTTTAAGCAAATATTATTTGTAGTTTCATCAAGTTATGATAATGTGGCAGCCTCACGTATGATTTTCATAAAATTTTAATTGTAATTTTTCAAAGAGATGGGATATTTATGGAACGCTAGAAATTATTGTGAGTTGTGGTTTTCTGTTCTGACAAATATGTGTTATTGTTGCTATAGAAATGCCCAAGCTATATTGGGTTCAGTAGTGTAAAACATAGTTTAAAAGGGGCTCTTTGGTGTGGAAATCAATAAGATATGTTGAAAGGAAGTTCATGCCACATTTTACATAACTTTAAAGTTTTACAAAATTCAAAATGTGGCACATTTTGGGCTCAGTCCCCAATTACAAAGAATTCTAACAATTCTGGCAACCGTAGGGTGTGGAGTAAAATTATTTTTTAAGACGCTGTATAAACAAATTAATTCGAAACAGATTTTTTTCTTAATGAATAATGATGGCAATGGACTTCCTTTTAGGATTACATATACATAAAGTCTTGCATAACAATCAAAACATAATAAATACAAATTGAGTTGTGTTATTAAAAAAATAATAAGAGGTGCTGGGACCAATATTAACAGTAATAACAATTAACTGAGGTGTAAACAGTCGTAACAAACAATCCACAAATATGTTGACATGTAGTAGAATTTAAATGTGATTTGTCAGGCTATAGTCAAAATATTTTATACGGATGCAAACAACAAATCCGACAGGTACTGAAAAGGTATGACCTATGCTGATAGTGCACATTAGGTATGTTTGAAGTTAGAGGAACTGGCAAGAAATACAGATGTGGTACAATTCAGTGATTACCCTCAACCAGTTTTGTGGTGGACACCAGCCTGAGGGCTTTAATGATCGAGGGGAATCATGCCATCAATGGAACCCCCTGTGGTGTTGGGTGTTCTCTGAACTTGTTTCCTGCAGACCAATATGGATAAACAAGGCAGTCCTTAACTGACTTATTCCCCAATTAGCAAAACGTAGGAAGACATTGATGATGAATAGTGAATTAGTGATCTGCCAATCCACATGATTCTAGCTTACCATACTGTACATTTCATAAAAACCTGCCCACACTAAGATAAATAAATGAATTAGATAAATAAGTATAGTATAAAAAGTGGTGGGGTTTTTGTGGGTGGTTACATTTAAAAAGTGTGACATCCTGCCCAAGCATGTCTCTGTATGCCTAAGGAAACAAAACCCTCTAAGCAATATAAATACACCACACAGGACACAAGATACAAAAAATGAAATAGGATTTGGGAACTCTTCTCATAATGATAAAAAACGCATAATAACACCTTCTACCTTTTGAATATTTAGTGGTCAATAGACAAATTAAAAACTCAAATATAAAGATGGATGGAACAACCTTCCAGACAATATGGGCTCTAACAGATTGGCCTGTGGTATGTGTCATGTATTGCACTGGGAAACAGAGAGAAAATGGTCTGGATCTAGCTGGTGCTGTAAGGTGTAGTCAAGAGGATAAAGATGAATAGTGCAAAGTGAGCTGATATGTGATGAGTGTGTGGGTTTTGAGTAATTCTCATAGAGCTAAGGTCTAAGGCCAGGGAACCAAGGGGCACAGTCTATCTGGATGAGAGGTGTGAGGGAGGAGCTGCCAGCGCAAGGCATAGATTTTCAGGAATAGATGGTGATGACCTCTCGTCCACCACCACGAACTAGGAGGACTCGATTGAGACCTTCGGTAAGGACCTCTAGGAACTCCATATCTGAGTGAAAAGAGGAGGGTCAGAGTGAAGGAATACCATAACATAATATCCAATTAGATGTGTTGGTGATACTTGAGCTATGACAACATACTGCGTCACCTCATCTTGCTGGCACTCAAAAATGAACATGCGCAAAGGATACAGTTTTCATCGCCCCCACGGTTCTTTGGCGCCCCGGGCATGTTGAGAAGAACTAGTTTTGCTTCCTTAGACTTCTTTGTGATGACTTCGTTGAGTCGTAATGCTGTGTGCATGCGCCTCACGTTGGATTGGTTCCTGTTGGGACATGATCGATGAGATAGAGGGGCAGGGTATTATATGCATTCATATCTGCTGTGTATTTATTTCCTTTATTACACTATTCCTGAGTTGTTTTTCTACAATACTTACAGGTTCTCCCACTCTCTGCAGCATGATTAGGATAAAAATAACAAAGCAGTTGAAATCCCTCTATTCCAGCACTCTTTTAGAAAGTACACTCTAGACTTTGTTCATGATGCTTAGGCATGATATTAAATGGTGACATATAAACATTTACCAACAGCACAGACTAAAAACCTATTCATTATAAATGTTTTCTTATTTCTAGACACTGAGAGTGGGAAGATAGGAGTAAATGTGACAGAAACAGACTTACGGCTTCATGCTGAAAAGGTCTTTGACATTCTCTGGATTGGTTGCTGCCTGGTTCTTCCCTTTGTCCACAGGGTCATCGGTCCAGGTCATCTGTGTCTCGGACCCTGGGCTCAACGCACCCCCCACAGGTGTGATGGGAGACGTGGGACTGGTGGGGGTGGTGCTGGCATTCTTGTTGTGGATCAGCTGCACCTGTTTGGGGCGGGAAACAGCCACAGACTAAGAGAGGAGCACAACACCGTGAGAAGTTGAAGAAAAGAAAAGAGACACCTGTCAGTATGGCTCAAATTCCCAAGGAAGCAGGAATGCCATTGGCCACTGAAGTATCCCCAAGTCAAACACTGTGTAAAGGTGTATCCTAGCACTGAAGAAAAAAAGATCCTACGCAGAAGGCTCTTGCAACAGCATTTCATTCAAGTCGGGGCTGACACGTGACAACGGTATGTTACAGAATGAACAGCGTGGAGTAGACACTGATTCAATAAGAGTCAATGGAAAAGAGAGAGAGAGAGAGAGAGAGAGAGAGAGAGAGAGAGAGAGAGAGAGAGAGAGGAATGAGGAGAAAAGTGTATTCACAAAGCAGCTGAGGAGAGGCAATGGGCTGTTCAGTGAGTAATAATAAACACATTTGCGGTGCCACCTTTTCATCAGAGGGACGTGACTGTAACTACCTCCTCATCTGGATTCTCCACAATCACTGTTCCAGCCCCTTCCTCAGTGCTACGCTGGGAGCGTAAGTTAGACGGGTTCTTGCGGCGGATGGACCCACGAGAAGAATCTGTGATACTCTGGATCTGTTTGCAAAATATGTGGTAAGTGTTGACTGAGTTCAATGACAGTTCCACAACAATTGGTTATTGTGCGTTCAGACTGTAAACCAATTGGCAGTTTCATCAAACAGCTGCTACAAGTCTAGTTGTCCTTACTTCCTGCTAAATTATCTCATGATCACTTTTTTTGAGATTGGACAGAGTGTGCAGAGTGCAGACACGCAATGCATTTGCAGCTCAGTCTAAGTTGTTAGAAATTGTCTCCCTGCCGTATACTACTGTTGCTGCCAGTTAAAATTGTGATAGCGTGGATAGCAGGGTGTAAACAGATATAATTTGGTGCAAAGACATTTGAAGTAGGCTTCGACCGTCAGGATTCTATGTTTGCATTATGTGAAAATGTTGGTGGAAATAGTCATATACTGCTGACAATAGTAATATATATATATATATATATACCATGACTGTGCTTATTTATTTGTTTGACTCATATTAACGATGATTTTCTTATGAGTTTATGGAAGGAGAGTTTGGATATTTTGTCTTACCTCTCTCTCCTTTTCATTCTTTGTCAGGTGCATCTGTTTTAGAATTTGTGAGCGTTCCTCCATCACCAATGTTTTCTCATACGTGTAGGCTGAAATGTCACTATCATGCTGACACACACACACGCACGCGCGCGCACGCACGCACGCACGCACGCACGCACGCACACACACACACACACACACACACACACACACACACACACACACACACACACACAAACACGTAATTTTGACCCAGTTAGAGGAAGACTCCTTTGAATTGGTTGTGGACTTTCATCAATTATTCAAGATTTGCTACAGACTCAATTCAGTTCAACACAAATTCATGCCTTTTGTAAACCTCAGAGACAATAAGTGTCTTACCATCTCCACAACCTCCACCACAGCATCAATGCGCAGGTGGTACAGGAAGGTTATCAGGTCTTTTTTCATCTGGATGCTGTTGTCGTCCATCTGGGCCACGGTGAAGATGCGCATCTTGCACTTCCTCCACACCTGTCAACACAAGAGAGCCAATCAGCCTCCGCCAACACAAATATGCAGTGTTACCTATGAAGTCATGTTTCTACCAAAGCTGATTCCCACTGTTTCGCTGTGCGTCAGTCTCTCAGAAAATGCATTATCAAAACTATTTATGTATCTTGTCCTTGAGTGCTGGTTTGGAATGGTCTTTTGTGTTGATTCACACCTTGTGCTGACGCAGAAGGAAAGGAAGGAGCATCAGCATGCCTCCGTCATGGACGATCCACCACACATCAATATGGCCCTCTGTGAAGCGCTCACCGTTGGACGGGTAAGCTGAAATGTTCTTCGGGACTAGCAGGGCCAAGCTGGCTGCTGTTGTCTCCCGTACCACCTCTGGAAATGAGGGGAAATTCTTGCTGTCTTTTGGGGCACTATTTCATACAACCAGGTGATGGGGCTTGTTTTATACGAGGGGAGCGTTAATCCACCCGACTAACATACCAACAAAGTTCCTGAAGCGCTGGTTGTCCTCGGGCTGCTTCCAGTTGCGAGGCCAGCACACCAGGACTGAGTTGTGCTTCAGGCCGCCCAGGCCCCCGACCTGGATCAGGTGGGAGGTGCCGTCTCGCAAGTTAGAGGAGATGACCACTTGGGAAAAGCCCTTCACCTTCTCAGTTTCCATCAGCTTCCTCAGAGACTGGTGAGACACAGGGGCCAGACGGAAGATCTCAGGGGTGCGTGCAAATGCGTATGCGTACAGTGGGATTGGAATGATGTGTTTGTGTGTGTGGCTACACAGACCTGGTCGGCCTTCTGAGCGTCGGCGTAGTTGTTGAGGAATGTTCCCACCACTGAGGTGCCCACGATGGTCAGGCCCTTGCCAGCTTTCAGCTGATTGGTCAGGGAGAGCAAGCGGGGCTGCTCCACGTTCTGTTCCGTGTCCACACTCACCAGGACCAAAATCTGAGGCCTGATGGGAGGCCGCGTCACAGCCAAAGAGAGAGGAGAGAGAGAGACTTCAACAAGAATACATGATACATATGATATGATGTATACTACCCACTGAATTTTGACGTTGCCTTTTGAGCCAGTGTTTCCAAACCCAGTGCTCCTGATTACCAACCCCCACCACATCATGCTCAACAGCGCATTGGTAAGAAACACTGTTGTAGGTGATGACAAACTGTTTATTCTGCTCCCCGTGCCTTCCTCAGATACTGGATGCCTTAGTTATACGTTTAATTGTATGATTGTGTGCTGACCTCCAGTTCTTGGTGTGTGGCGGTCCTTCCTCTAGCCTCATGAGAGCAAAGCGTGCTGCGCTGAGAGAGATCCCACGTATGCCATCTCCCCACTCCTTCTCGGCCCTGACAAACACATGCATCACAGAGAGACTGTGAGTGGGTGGTGACTCGCTGCCTTTCAGACCTGTTACCTTGTTTTCACTTTACATGTGTATTTGTGGGTTTATAACGGAGGGTCCACAGTGTTATAAGCAGCTACATTCTACTTGGCCATTATGGTACCAAACAAACACACTTTTGATTAATTGCAAGGAAAACTGAGTAATGCGTCTTTCTAAAGCCAGCCAGGCTTGTCAAAAGCTCTGGCACCTGAAACCGCCCTGTTTGATGCGGTAGTGTAATCCCTTTTCTGCTTTTAGTCCAGGGTTATATTCTTGGAGGGATGAGAGCTTGTTCACTCACCCACAAAACTCAATATATTTGTAGATGCAGCCAGCAATCCCCATGGCAACGATGGCATAGTACCAGGAACAGATGAACATGAGCGACAGACACAAGCTCATGCCCAAGAAGGAGAGTGCCCTGCAGGGGAAAGGAAGTCACATGGTCAGTCTGCTGCTCCCTGCCCTATAGCCTCCAAACAGAGATAGGGACAATAACCCCTCCAGATTGCAGATAGGAAGTCTTAGGTTAAGTCTGCTACTGAGAGGGTAAACATAGCTACAGAAAGGCTGCCGGTTCCAACAGCGATTCCGGCAGACACAGGTAAATAACTAATTGTTTCTGCCTGTTCAGAGACCAGCTGATGCCAGGTATTCAACACTTGATAATAGCTTTGCAAAGTGGCACACTGACGTTGCCCCATCTGCATTGTTAGTGCTATGGGTCAGAGTCCTTTGGCACTGTACTAGTAAGACAACTCACCAGTGGTAGAACTTAAAGCGAGGTCTCCAATTTGGGGTTCTCAATAGAGTCTGGAGGGCACAGGCCAGGTTGACAAACATGTAGCACATCAAGAAGAACCTACACGTGGACAAAAAGAGACACAAATAAAATAGTTATTCTGTAAAAGCAGGACTCCAGACTAACATTTTACAATGGTATTTTATCTCAAAACTAATGTACATTTTGTGTTTTAAAATGGTAAAAATACAATACTATACTGATCGAGAGACAGAGAACAACATGCCACCAGAAGGTACTACAGGAGACAAAAATAAATCACGCACAGTCGGCCAACTGGCAATTTTAATAATCAAAAATCAAGTGGCAGCAGACAGATTTTGGGTGCCATTTGCCACCAAATTGGGTTCAGTTTGGAGCCCTGAAGAGTGTACCTCTCTCTGTTCACTCGACACAGTGTAAACAGTAGTCTGTCTTACATGGAGAGGATGGGAGCCACAGCATCCAGGGAAGCGATAATGATGCCAATCTCACAGATACAGGCGGTAAGGACCAGGGCCCAGGTTGGCTCTCCATTGGCTTTGCCATGACCAAACACCTAGACATGTAAACAACCCCCACACACACCCACACACACATGCACATACCACCGACCACACACACACGTACATAGTCAAGTGAGAGTGTCCCAGTCTCTCTTTTTCATTTCATTCAGGATACGTTGGGCCCCCGCCAAAAAATTCATCATCATTGCCATCAAACTGTGCAGCAGAGTCCTTAACCGCCAGGACCGCAATTCTTCACTTAATCAGCAGGGGAGAGACAGCTCCTGTCATTTGAGTCAACCTGAGTCTGGACGGTAGTTAGGGCATGCATAAGTTATCACCCCTGGTTCTATTACATTTTGCGTCCATCTGACTTAGGGAAGCTTTTCTCTGTGGACAATGGATTAAGGGCTTGAGTGCTTTCTACTGTTTTCTACGGTTGTACTATGATGTGTACAAGAAGCATCACGGTCTTCAGAAGTGAGCGGAGCCTGTGTGTGCTGTGGGGATAGTGGTGGCCTACTGGGTAGAAATGGTACCTGGTGACCAAAAGGGTTCATGAGTTCAAACCCAGTGGGGAGCACCATCAGACCACTAGTGCATCCTTGAGCAAAGCACTTGACCCTAAGTTGTTCGAGGGGGATGGCCCCTGTAATTTCATTGTAAGTCACTTAACAAGCCCCTGCTAAATTACTGTAATGTAATGTCTAGGGTCCCTTATGTAATTTGTGCACTCACTCGGAGGAAAGGGATGATCCCATCCCGAGCGATAGCCTGTAGGAGCCGCGGCGCCCCAGTCAAACTCTGAAGCCCCGCACCGCAGGTGGAGAAGAAGGAGCCAATCACAATGACCCACGGCGAGGGCCAGGCCAGCGTACCTATGACAAGGTTACCATTCACCCCTTCCCCAAACCTGCAAAAGGGAAAGGAATGAGTAACCAAACTGTCCTTTTTATTGTTCATTTAATCATGAATCAAATTCATAGACAACGTCAAATTCTAGTCTACTGTTGAATCAATCAGTGTGCAGACTAGAAACCGCTCGTTGGACTTACTTGTCCCTCAGGACCACTCCTTCAATGCAGGCCCCAAACAGTACCACAGCAGACATGTCTTAGACAATCAGTTAAGCGACACTAATAAAACTCTTTGGCACAACATACATGACAATGCAAATGTAAAGGCAAAATTGCATTTGTTTTCCACTCCAATCAGCAGTTCCAGCACATTGTCAAAGAATACACACTATGGAGGTGGTGGTAATGGCAGCAATAGTGCCGATGGGGATGGAGCGCTGGGCATCACGCAGGTCCCCGGAGCGGTTAGAACCAGCCATGATACCTGTAAGGGTCAGAGGTGGCGAGGACTGAGGAAAGGCAGTTTGTAAACACAAGCTCTCTACTTTTCCTAATTTGCAAACCCCTCGCTTATGACAAAGACACCAGCTTAAAAAAAGGCCAGCTCTCATTGTCTACAAAAAAGGTTTCACAGGAAATAAACCCAGACTGAAATTTGAGTGGATGATCTGAATTCAGAAGTTGTGCCAATTGCATGGTTCTGAGAAAGTGACTCATGCGTTACCAACATTTCCTGCAGATGTTTACTTTGGCCCAAACATTACCTCAGATTTTTTTGCCTCTCACAGCTTCAACATGTATGAGTCAGTTCAATATACAGTAAAACAACCCATTTGAAGGGACTACATTTTTACAATTTACACTAATCAAATGATATAATTGAATTTATTATAGTACTACAGTTAAGTGCTCTCTTTATATATCTTGGTGGTGGTACACAGTACATTACATTAGTCATTAACATCAAATAAATTGACTTGATCTATCTCTGTAGTAAAGTACATAAGTGCTGTGGACCTGTGACAGAGGGGAAGTAGATCCCAACCAGTAGGGTGAAGAAGCTGGTGATGTCCGCCAGGACATAGCTCTTGGAGTTGGTGATGGGAGATTCAGGGTCTGCCACAGAGGCAAACCCTCGTTTCTCCAAGATGTCCCCCTTCTCTAGATAGTAACCAAAGAGGTTCTCTGAAAGAGAGAAAGATTGTGCGAGAGAGAAAGAGAGAGACAGAGATAGAAAGTAAATAAATCTGTGAACAATAAATATATCATGGACCTACAACAAACCATATTTAGGTTCATATTTTAGCATTAAGTTTGCCTAACCTGCCAGGATGCCACTGGTGACCCCTGGGATTCCAGGTATTTCAGTCACGTTGTTGTTAGCAAAATAATCATCACAGGTAGCATTCAGGAACTCTGAGTCACAGAACAACCGCCACATCTTGGTGGTGACGGTGCCATTGTCTTTCTCTATGACCTTTGCGCACACATCATAGCCCTTAGACGCCAAAGTACGATTACCCAGAACACATACTCTGTAAGAGGGAGGTCACACAAACACATGCACACATAAAGCCACATACACACAGACGCACACACACACACACACATACACACACAAACACAGAAAGATGTCAGATACGTCTATGGATCATTTAACCTGCATCACAGCTGTGTCGTTTATAGCCACACATTAATCCGAAACAGGGGTGGATTGTCTGACCGACTTACGGGAAGACTGGCGGTTCCATGGCTGTCTTGATGACCCCGGCATAGACAGCTATGATGGACAGAATGACACATGCCAGGAAGACGAGAGCCAGTTTGTTGACGTACTTGACCCCAACAAACACCAGTGTGGCCATGAGAAACAGCACCACGGTGCCATAAACACGCATGTTGTTGAGCAGAGCAGCCTCCGCCTCAGGTCCTTCCAAGCCCTCCAACTTAAAAATGGCTGCCGCAGGGGCTATGTACATCTAGAACAGGGTAGGGAGAGCGGAACAAAAAGAGAAACGTTGAAAATTAGGGTGGAGGAAACAGATTGGGGGTGGAGGAAATAGGACAGAAGGACAAGAAAAGCTAGGCGAAATAAATAACGAGGGATGAGGCGAGAACAACAAAGAGAAATAAGACATCTCCCACATCCCAGATAACAATGTATTATGAATAATGAATGGCTGATATATTGGGCCACGGACAAGCCAGTGCAGGCTATTAGACCGCTAAACAAAAGGACACGTCAAATAATGATGTAAATGCTTGCTTGCAAATGCCAAGAAATGAATTGCATTTTTCCGAAAGACGAGAGACGCCTGGCTAAAGTGGCTTTCAAGAGTCTTCAAATGGAACCTTTATTTGGAACGCATTACATCCATACGCGCTGGATAAAGAGGTTACAATGTCAGCATCATTATCTCTCCCACCGCAAGCCTGCACACTGACAGGCAGATCTGAATAAGCAGACCCTGCCGTTCCTTTCATAAATATTTTATGTGGTGCAGCCTCAAAAATAAAACCCAGGACAAGGAATGAGGGTGTTCGTACTTGACGAGTACGCAAGGCAACACAAGTTTGCCAAATAAAGCCTCTTCCTTACCAGCAGAAGTTCAATGCTGCCAAGAATGTACATGGCACCCGCAAAAGTGGTGCCAAGATAGAAGCAGATGCCCACTGCTCCGCCAAATTCTGGGCCCAAGGAACGGGAGATCATATAGTAGGAACCTCCAGCTGGAAAAAAGCAGCAAGAAAGTGTTCAGGTCATGATCATGCTCAGGGTTTGTTACAATAGTGCTGTAATGATTACATATATGGAGAGCCCTCGATATAACTGAAAGCTAGCTATTACTCTCCCTCCCGATAGTACAGTGTATAATATGAGTAGGGGATTGTTCAGGTAATTGAGAGGGCTCCAAAGTATTGCACTGCTTCATTTCTTTGTGATGGGCCATGCACACACAATATATATCTCTCTGTTTTTTTGTCTCTTTCACACGCACACACACGCACATGCACACACACGCACATACTACTCACCTGGCACAACTCCATTTGTTGCAATGGCACTCATTGAGATGGCTGTCAGCATTGTCTGTTGAAAATAAAGGGGTCAAGGACAACGTTAACTGTTGTTGCAATGCATTGATATGAATAACTTTCATTTTGATCCTGAGCCAGGCAAATAGCTTCAATTATATGAATATCAGAGGTGAAAGCATGCAGACCAGGAAGTAAAGTGAGATTTTCAGTTGTCTCAATCATTGCAGTCACATTCTAACCAACAGAAAACAGGAAACTGAAGCAACTAGATTTCTGAAAAAGTGTTAGTAAAATGTCACATCCAATCCACACTGGGGCTATTGACTCTTCTGTTGTACTGCTGCAAGGAGAACCGGTGTCACACTGGAGACAAGGTCATTGTCAAATAAATGATTCATAATGAAAATAATGGCCAGGTATAAAGACTGCCTTTCAAGCTTGGTGATGCGGGTAAGAAATTTTATCGGTCACAAGGCTGGCTGAAGGGGTTAGAGAAAAAGACAAAGAGAGAAAACTGAGTGAGACACACTGGTTGAGTTCAACCGAGTGAAGGGAGAAGAATAGAGAGAGAAAATAAGTAAAAGAAGAAAGCAACAGTGTGCTTTGAGGATTAAGGGTGCAGATAAGATAAGATAAAGAATCAAATAGCATTAAAAACGTCTTTAAAGACACCACAGAGCGTGAATGAGAAATGGTATTGCAAAAGCCAAATAATCATTAGGTTACATAAAAGAGTTATTAGATAAGGGATGTAAAAAGACAGAGATTGTGCTTCATAAAAAAAAAACTATGAACCAGTCAGGGTGGTAATACATCAAAGTCATTGAGCAAAAGCCTTTGGAGAAAGAGGTTGTTGCAATAGAGAAGGAAGAGTCAAAGGGTAAAGGTCATAGATGAACAATAAAATGTCAAAGTTCTTGCAGCTCGATCAATAACCCACGTGTGTTCGTATTTAATGTAGACAGTGTTAGATTTCAGCATGGGCCCCACAGCCCAGCAGGCTCAGCGACGGTGCTAAGTGACTCTCTAATCAGGTGATAACAAAGTGATCCTGCTTTTCCTGGATAACAGATAAGGACCCGAGTGATATCTGATGCCGCAAGCATGAGTGGCTGGACGTACTGGTCCGTACTAAGCGAGTCCGGGTACAGGGACGCGCTACTGTCAGATTCTGCCGTGCCATCACATGATGGGATAACACCAGAAGAATGAAGAAAAAAAAACGATTTAAGGAAATAATGCATAAATAAAGCCACGCCTACCTACTATCCTGGTGAAACAGAAGTAGGCGGTCCCTCCTGCACGCACTTATTGACCCAAGATTGTCCAAGTGATAGTGCATGTGCAGTGGCGGCAGCTAATTTGATCCCTACTTACTAGGTCAAATAGACAGTTTAATGTCACCCCTATACTCAAAACTCTTCACTGGCTTCCTCTTGCTTCAAGGATCCAGTTTAAAATTCTCACTCTAATTTACAAAGCATTCCACAAGCAGGCTCCTGCTTATGTGGCTGATCAACTTCATCCACACTCATCAGCTCTCTCTCGTAGGTCAAAAAAACGCTTTTTATTGTATATCCCTTGCACATGCCTAAAGACGAATGGTGATTGGACTTTTGGGGCTGTAGCACCTAATCTGAGGAATGTTTTTCCCACAATTGTAAGGTCTGTTGTTTCTGTGGAATATTTTAAAGAAATATCAGTAAGACAGACTTTTGGGTAATTTTTATGCACTAGGTCTGCATTTTATTGTCTATTGGTTATTAGTTATTTTTGGTATTTTTAGTTGTGTATATTTTTTATGTACAGTGATTTTACCTTTGCTACTTTGAAGTACCGACTTTTGTCTTTGAAAACGCTACATAAATAAACGTTACTTACTTACTTACTATACTAAGCAGGTCTCTGTTTTCTTAGTAGAGGGAGAATGCCAGATAAGGAGTCAATCTGGAGCTAAGGTGGGCACTAGCTACTTGTGCAGCAGCAGGTGAATCTCCATCTGACAGCAGGAGTGTGCCACTGAACCAGAGATGTTGAACCGGAGAGTCTCTGGTGCGTGTGAGCTGGACTGTATCAGCCCTTTGAACCCTTTGTATCTGCCCCAATGCTGACATTAAGGGTCGCATGCACAGGCATTCAGGGGACAACAGAATGACATCACTGACAAGGTTGGAATGTTTAAATGTGTAAATTAATAGTTACTTATGCAAGTAAGAGGATCAGTTAAAAATGTATAGCAAATGTTTAAACAGGAGTTACTCAACGTGGAGCGCCTTCGAATCAAACAGAATTGAATTTTCTGCTGCAATGCAAGTATCCTGATCAAGACAGCTAACTGCCCTCTAAGCCTGGCTATGGCTGGAAGCCCATTCTCACATCAGTGGACAAGATATTGGTGGGATTGGGAGGGGGTGCAGTGGGTGTGAGAGGGAGAAACAGAGATTAAAAAATTGAGAGAGAGGGGTGATGGTGGTGACACACAGAATGATGCAGGTTTAGCAGTGAGATCCAGGCAAAGAAAAACATAGTCAAAGGGCAGCTTGTGTAAGTGAAAGGCAAAAAAGAAATGAACTGAGATTAAAATATTGAACTGTAGCAGGTGATATACTGAGCAGAACAGACTGGAAGAGACAAGGAGAGGGAGAGAGAGAGAGAGAGAGAGAGAGAGAGAGAGAGAGAGAGAGAGAGA
>JAVQJS010102573.1:0-25204 GCA_036024795.1 Galaxias rostratus
CCCCCAGTCAGAGCTGGTTAATGTGGCCCGGGAAAGGGAAGTTTGGGAAGCCCTGCTAAAACTGCTGCCTCCGCGACCCGACCTCGGATAAGCGGATGAAGATGATGATGATGATGAAGAAATCTGAAACCACATTGTGTATCATGGCCGGTGGATGTTTTGAATTACTCACGCTACTTAATGATTCTCCTTTTCCAAGCCCATAGAATTGTTTCACTGTGGTTTGAAAATACATTTACTCTGGCTATGGACTTACAACCCATCGCAGAAGGCATCTCACTTTGCCCAAGGAAATTACTAAACACTTACAAGTACCTACTTTTATCAGATTTTTATGCGATAATTCAATTTAATATATATAAACACGCCCTTTTAGTTTGGAGTCAACTGGACCTTGTCCAAAATGCATAGGTTTGGCTGTGGATGGGGATGAAGACGCCCTGCCGCCGCCGGTCCTCAAGTTTCATTCCGCTCAACTTGGCACCATTCTTGAGCATCCCCTGTTTTCTGAAATAACAGAGGATCTAAGGCCCATTACTCCATATTTGGAGCATTGTGAGGAGGTAAGTGGAGGCGGATGGAACATTTTGTAAATCTTGTGTCATCAAAACCTCAGTGAGCACGATGAATGCGTTTGGTTCCCCAACAGGATATCCCCTAAGACTCGCTCGCTGCGACGGTGATGAGGATAGCAGAGGGTGCGTTCTTTTTCCTCAACGGCTCGGGAAGGTGATAAAGGGCTCCCAGATCCTCTCACAGGGTGCAACGCTACGCACACACATCCATTCACGTCAACGCAACATTTCATCCTCGGGAGTAGAGGGGTTTCCTCGGTTTAACCCCTGATGGGGCTGGGACTGGTTTAGTCTCACCGTCGCCATGCGCTCTGGGCTCTTGAAACGCAAGTCTTTTTGACCTGATGTGATGCTGAGATCTTCATTGGCAAAAGACAATGTTGACTTCAAATTACTGGCAATTTTTTTTTTTTTAAATACACATATGACAGAATAGAGTGATTTTATAGATAACACACCTCCTAAACAAATTCAACCTGCATTCCTAAAATCATCTGTGCTGTATTATATACTGCTCACATTATCAGGCTTTGCACATTTCACCTTCCCCAAATGGCTTAGGTGAATATATTATGCCTATGTTTTAAAACGTCACAAGGGCTTTCCATCACCATATTTCGATTTACCTGTCGGGGGGTGTTTTTCATATTCTCGGCGAAGGCAGCAGAACATAATGTTTTCTTTATTGCTGTGAAATCATTTCACAGGCACTGGTAGTGTGAGCATAATTTTTAAAAAGCTCAGGGTCTGAGGTAGCCCATTAAACAGCCTCATAAACGTTAATTTTGCAGCCGGTATTGTGTTACCTTCTTGACAGAAACATGTATGAAATACGCTGTAGAGTCTATGCCGAGTTTTTTGCTCCACAATCTCGTTCCCTTTGACAAAGTATATCATCTAAACCAAAGCTGTTGGCCAATTTGGTCTGAAGAAATTTAAAACAGCTCGCTTGCCATCGGCTCTGTCATGGCGGTTCTGTCACCGTAAAAACTCTGCAGTTCGTTTGATGTTTCAAACTGTGGAAATAATGTGCTGACTGATTCAATCACGAAACAAAGTGCGGAGTGCTAAGTATTACAGTAATACACACAGAGACGACACTGTCGTTTTTCCATTATCAATGTTTTTAAATCAAGTGGTGAGTTTGCACTCGAACGATATTTGCAACTGTATCCCACATGATGGATTTGGCTAAAGTGAGTATTACTGCAGTGCACATGAGCTCGGCTTGCATTGCAAAGGTGCAGCCAAGTAATGCTTAGCTGATGGTTTGCATTGACTCAAATTTATGGGTAGACATTTAGCTTGTCTCCGCTTCTTTCCAGGGCTGAAAGAATAACACTGAGCTCGGCCTGGGATTGGCTGTGAGGCTGTGAGATGGTTCCCATCAAAAGGTTTGAACGGAGCTGCCTGGAAGAACTTCACAGGTTTGGTTAAGCTAAATCTAAAACGTCCAATGCACTCTGCGTCTCTACCTCTCAAGCTTTATTATTAAATGCGGTCTCGCCATTCATCATCATGTTTTTTGCTCTGGGTTTGAAACTGAATGCCATAACATACCTAATTATAATGTTTAGCATAAGGGCAAGTTGGAGTTTAATGCGTCTTGTAACCTTTTATTTGGATATACAGTATGTATATATACATATATTTTGTGTGTGTGTCTGTCTGTCTGTCTGTCTGTCTGTCTGTCTGTCTGTCTGTCTGTCTGTCTGTCTGTCTGTGTTCGTGCGTGTGTTTGATACATTTATGATGAGAAGTGAATGAATGCCGATTAAAGGTTGATAAAGTCAACAAGTACTATCCAATCCATAGCACTACAATCATGCAACAGGAAATGGTGAACAATGTGTCATTATAAGAATAGGGAACCAAGGATTTTGTGGTATTCATTTAGTTTTCTGAAGAAATTATGAGTTACCATTTACAATGAAGGTCACATTAGTTAAACCCTCCCTGCAAACAAAGGATTGCTTATGTGCTGAGCCAGCTAAATCCATACAAAAACAGCAATCATACTTAAAGACATGCTGTTGGATGATCATTTAACATTGGAGGTTATGTATAAAATAGGGAAGTTCTTCTTGAAACTTGAATCTCAGAACATATTGCCATCAAGATCCCCAGTTGTCCTGTCGAACACACTGCATTTCTCAACAAATGAGCAATTTAATTTAAGCATTCACATTGAGGGGTCGCATTCACAGTCACAAACTCTTGATACCTGAAAGGTGTACAAAGTTGGCTTCAAATACAATGCCACAAATGACAGACAATAATGTCCTTGCTGCTGTCAAGCACATCTTAATTGCAATGCATTAAGCAACAGGTCAGGTCAAATTTCATACGGCAGTCTTATGTTCTTTGTTGTTTATTTGATGTACATTGTTGCAATCTCTCAACACAGTAAACACGCAAAAACCTCAACTGGTAACGAGGCTTGGCCTTTGGGTGAAGTCATTGGGCTCAGGGGAATGCAGGTGGGGTGGTTGTGTAGGGGGCCGGAATAAGGGCCTGTGTGGAAACTCAGTGGGGCTTTGAAAGCGGCTGAGCATCCCATTTGTCAACGTCATAAAGAAAGGTCTAATTTGTAGTCCAGCTGTTTCCATCTATGATGTGTTGAAACGAGCAGGCAGGAAAACGAAGGGCCCGGCTGGCCTGCGTCTACAGCCCCTGACGGTCCAATTCAAAGACAGAAGGCAAACCGGCGCCTCAGCATCGACTGGCCAAGCTTCCATTTTTGAAGGATTTAAAGATATTCCAGGGATCGGGGGTAGAAAAGGCCGCCGTCGCTCTAAACTAGTGGAAGGCACTCTGGGTAGAGGAGGAGAGCGTGTGTGGATCCAGGCATGGCGGGGGCGAGAGGGTGGACCTGAGTGGCAGGGAGGCCCATATGGTACTGATTGACGACGATTGAATCAAGTGCGGTAGCAGAGAGAGTGTTCTTCAGCCAGGGCGAGAAATTTGTGTGCGCTGAAGCGTTTGACAGAGCGACCGGGATATCTCACTGTGGCTTTAACTGGAGAGACAAATGGATTTAAAGATATTCCAGGCTTCCTCCTGGCCCGTTGTTCCAGTCACAGACACACACACTGACATGTTATGACAAGTCTCCAAAATGCCTTCAATGGGAACATGCATTCATTTGGTTATAAGTTGGTCATTCAAACAGAAATGAAGAATGTCAATCAACGTATTACAAATATAAAAGACTTTTATTCTCGGCACGATTCTTTTGGCAGTGTTCTTGATTGTAAACGTTCACCTTAATTAATGTCACCTTCTGATGAGAGCAGCTTTGAAGGCCACGCGTTCTTCCCCTAACACAGTTGCTTCCCTGTGACATGATGGCCTCTAGTGGAGCACCGGCGATTGACACAGACAACTCAATCATTTCCTTATAGGCGCGCGCTGCCAGGCCCAGCTGGCTTCGACATTAACACCAGCCTCTGACTGACAGAGGCCCTGGCCTTGGGCTGGGCTCCCGGGGCCTCCGCAGTACATTCAGCTCTCCTTTTAGCCTGTTGATTTACTGTCCCTGGTGGCCGCTCGTTGATCCATTTCCCCTCTCAGTTTGCTCACAGGGCACCCCGAAAACCGTCCTCCAGCAATATATTTGCTTTATGATTTCCTGAGGAGCCAACAAAGAAAAACAAGCCCCGCTTACTGCACCTGTTCCAGTTAATGTGAGGCGGGCCGGTCGGCCTCTTCTGGTGCCGGTGGCTGGGGAGAAGGAGAGGGCCGCTGTGTCACAGGCTCCATGTGGATCTTCCATTTTCTCCGAGTCCAATCGGGGGCAGGGGGGAAGAGGGGATCAACCGCGTATTATATGTGTGTCAGTTTAACACACACAGGTCAAATGGGGCCCATGTGAGTCTCGCTGCGTGTGCATTATGAACATGTGTGTGGGTGTTTGTGTTGCATGGCGCTCAACATGGAGCTGACATTAATAAGGGAAAGCGACAGGAACGTGCTTACGTCATCGCAGACGACACGCAGATGTGGACAAAAAGAAAGTAGGACAAAGTAGGAAATATTGCTGTAAATTTAAATTAGTTTATTATAGGGCATGTTACTACACAGCTTGTCCTGTCTCCGAGGCTAAATGACGATGTCATGCTACAAAGAGTCCTGCAGGTTGTCCTGTCGAGGGTGATGGGAAATGGCTGCGGTGGTGCAGTGCAGGGCCGGGGCATGCCTCCCAGAGGCCTCGTGCAATGTGGGGAGACGAACGTCCCCTGTGCGGAGGCCATCCGGCTGACGTTCAATGATTCTCGGCACCGTGTCCATTTTACAGGCGAGAGCAGGCTCTTATTTGACAACCAGTTCCTGTTGTCGCAGCCATTCATGTTTCTTCAATGTGTTAATGGACAACTGAGCTCCTTCGTGACCCCACACCGACCTATGTCATACTCTGAGGGGCGGCCAAAACCAGGGATGTTTGCTGTCAGTAATCCAACGAAAACGATTCAATATATCCCCATCTGCTAAAGGTTTCTATTCGTTATACTCACTCCTAAAGTGGAATAACAGGCCACAATTGTTCAGGTTTTTCCTCCCTGTCAAAAAATTTGACCCAATCATTTCATGGTAGATTAAGTCCATTGACAAGGGATGACAAACATTTTATTAATGATGGGTTAATTGTCGGGATAAAGGAAAGTTTTCCCTCCGAAAAAATATATGTACGTATGTCTGGGTTTTGCCAAGCTATCCTCCCACCCTGTCCCTGCAGGCAATGTGCTCTGACAGCAGACTGCTTACAGTGACAATTATGAGCTTGGTGTTGCAGTAATTTAGTGCTTTGCCGGACCACGACCAATTTTCCATCCGTACAGTGCTGCTGAAGTCTCTGGACATCTCAGATTGTGGACATCACTACTAGAGCGCCTGAAAGCCGTCAACCGACTCTCTGGCCCAGTCCGTTGTATTTCCTTGGAAGTGGCCCAGTGGTAAATGGAAGCTTTAAGGTCAAGAGAAGAGGTGAACTCAGAATTATGAGAGGAAGCAGGCATGTGGCAATGTCTGTTTTTTCAGTCATGTGTGTTTAAGTAGCAACCTGACAGAGTAAATGTATTTCAGGGTGTTTTTTTCCATTTTAACTCAAGTTGTCTTCCTGATGGCGAACACATTGAAGCTCACCCTTGCGTGTAGTTGGTGAGTGTGTGTGAGTCCTTGTGCTTTTCCTTATGTTATTCCTTTCTATATTTTTTTTCCCCTGGACTTAAACAGTGTGTTAACCACCAGATCCCTTTGCTATCAATCTTAATGGTAGTAGGTCAACATAAATGCACACATGTGTGCGCTCACTTTGAAAGCCTCAGCTTCAGAATAATCCCCTAGAAAAGTGAGGAGGGAAAAAATGCTGGGTCCATTAACAAAATAGGTGCTCAAACACACCCTGGTCGGCCACAGTGATTGCTCCTTCCTCAGCTTTTCCACTTCATTGATGGTTATGTGAGTTAAAACAACGAGCTTAATGGAGCCTCTGCCCTCTCTGGGGACTAATCATAGCCACGTGACTTCCTCCGGGGCTTCCATGAAAATAACTCCATCACAATGGCCTGTGATATTAATATCGGCTTTGGGAAAGTCAGGGCCGGGCTCCACAGGGAGGGCTCTGCATGAGCAAACAAAAAGGAATGCGTGGTATTTGATAGCGAACGCAGACAGAGAGAAAGAGAGAATCATTCATAAGACACACCCCACAGAACACCCTTCATAAAAAGTAAAAAGAGAGATGAACTGGCCGTGGCCGGTGAAGAAAATGCTATCATTTATTTATACAGGGTGTTATGGGGGTGGGGGGTTGAGTGTGTTTACTTTGTTATTTGTGTTCAACGATTAGTTACGATTACGCAACATGCAGGCTAAGCCTTTATCAGGATGGAGAATATGTCATGTAAAACAAATTACTTGACCGTCCTTGAAGATGTTTATTTGGTCAGGATTACATTTTTACATCCTCTCCCCCTCACTACAAACCTGTCATCCTGTCAGTCTACAGACTGAGAAGCTCGTAATTCACCAGCTGCAGAACAATCCTCTGTGATCGTGATGAAGAAAAGCCGCCCACCTCGCAGTTTAATGACCACGGAAGACTCCTTGTCCCTTTCCCCTTCCATTGATTCAAGCAGACACGTGCAGCAAGCTCTGTCAACCGAGAAGAAGATCTTACAGAGCAGTTGAACTCTCGTATTAAGCGGTCTCCTGTAAAAATACTTGAGTTCACTACGTTGTAAACCAAGCCATATCTTTAATTTATTTTCATTTTCTTAGGGCAGTTGGAGATTTAAACTTAAACTTTTTATATTAAGTATTTTATGATATAAAAATATACTAATATCATAAAATGTTAGAAGGATCTTAAATTTAATCTACCTATTTTCAGATCCTGGCCATAAAGTGTTATGGCTTTAGCATGATATTAACATCCCCTTATATGAAATAATGTAATGCACTTTTTTATTATTTGGAATTCCCCCTTTTTTGGGTTACAACTAGTTTAATTGTTCAATTGTGAACCTAGGACTTTATCTAAAAGGTAGTTCAAATAATAGATCCCTATAAGAAAAGATGTGTCTCTTCTGATCTTATGGACCTTATGGTAGACTGGCTTAGCAATCATAATAGGTTTTAGAGTCACATGATTTGCAAAACCATTTCACTTGCATAAAACTCCAATGGTGGCATTTTTTGAAAATAGGAATTTCCTCTACCATATGCTCGTCATGTAGCTTGTTAAATGTTTAGTTGGAATCAACATTAAACATAGTAAATAAAACATTAGGGCTTGCAAACTACAAAATCTATCAAAACAGATTGATGGCTATTTCTTGAATTTTTTCTGTTTTACTTTAAAATTGTGGTCATGTTCAAGCTAATTCCTAAAATAGGAATTATGATTGTAGCGTTCTGTGGAGTCTTTGGAATTTGGAATTATGGAATTTTATACTTGTTACCTGTATACCACTCGTCTATGCTGCTTCCTTGCATTTACCAAATTGAACAAAGAAATACAAGACATGAAGCTAGGCTATGGCAGCTGTCCATTCCCTCTGTTCAGCTGAGAAACACATTGAGTTCGTGTTTCTTTGTATTTGCCGTACCAATAATAACTAACCTTACTGTAAATGTTCTCATTTGATCAAATCTATTTTTAAAATTTGATTTTGTTTTTATATACCACCAAAGTTGGTTACTAATATGCTACTGAGACACACTAAATAAGGATGTCTGATATTTTAAAAATAAAGGTTCAATGATGGTTGGTTTAGCTGGGGCTCTCGAGCTGAAACACTGAAGTCCAAAGTTGTCCAAATTTGCTACACCTCTGTTAAAGTGATTGAAGTATCATTTCAGATACATTAGACAACTTTCTGTCCTTTTTTGTTGCCTTGACCACAACCACAATGTTTTTAAGTCTTACAAGGCCAGTGATGATCATTTTATTCCCAGATGAACTTGAAACACATCTGTAATTCGTTAAATATTTAGTATCTATCTCCCATAAGTTACTGTAACATTCCATTGCAGACCTAATATGCCTCACAATACCATTTTTATTGGACAGTATAATATACTTTGGAGAGAGTAAGTCAACAAAACAAACCAGTAATGGTGGTTCAATGAAGTCCCAGGCCCATCCTCCCCTCCCAGTGTCAACATCCCCAGGTGTTTCCTGACAGGTGTCCCCCTCATCAGGCCAGTATTGTAATTACTTAATTCGAGGAAACATGATCCTTTAAGCATCTCAAACTCCTAACTGTTGATCATTCTTTGAAATCCTAAGCGTGGGAAAAGGGGTCAGTCCACCGCATTGGGAGACAGCCTCATTTGACTTTTTAAATCAAGCTTGTTTAGTGTGGACTGGACTCACCAAGGGCTATTGCAGTAGAAAAGAAATGACAAAGCCAATACTATTTAATATATAATTTAATATATTTAAAATCATGTAAAAGGTTCATAAATTTAACAGGTTACAGCATGATGATCTTGTCTTTTTAAGTCAGTGTAAAGGTTTTATGTTTCATAGATCTTCCTCAAATCTATCAAGAGTCGTGCCACCTGTCAGCTGACCACAATCAGCGTCTCGGCTATGTTCACAAATAACTTCCCATTCACTGGGGGATATGACAGATGCACACTTCAATGTGAATGCACTAATACACAGTAGTCATATTCAGACCAGTGCCTCAACGCAGTGCCCCAATGGCAAAAGTCTTGACTCTGGTGGAATTTTGGTGACTGATTTAGTATAGAGCTGGGGGTAGCTCCCCTTTCATTTTTCCTTAAAGGAAAGCATTTCTTTTGTGCCACCCTCAAGAGTTCAGTTTTGGTTCTCAGGAAGTGGATACATTTAACAACATGTAAATTACATAGGTTTCTGTGGCAGGAGCCAGTGTATAGTGCACTCTACACATGTGTGCAAATGTTTAAGTGTGTGCTTTAGTGTGAAGGTTATACAAAAGCACTTAATTTTTAAACACTACGATATGGGTCCTTAGTTTACAGTACAAATATTCGTTTTGTAATTTTTGGGTGTAATCATTTTTTATTAATGTACAACATTTACATTTGATTATATAATTTGCATAAGACAAATATTGCAACACATTGCACATTTATCAATACAAATAGAAAAACTAAAGTTATACATACAATTTATACAAGTGTAAAATACTGTACATGTTGCATAACTGTAAAGAAATATAATATTTATTGGTTAGTGGTTTTGGCGAACAACAAACATTTTAATATTGTTATTGTTATTAGTGTGCATTGCTCAATCAAATCTAATTATATTTATCAAAACATTAAGGAGCAAATGTTTCAAATGTTTTGCCAATCTGTTCCATAAGTACTTATTTTATACAAGATTAGATTTATATAAAAATCTGTACATAATATATAACATGTTCCAATGAATTACACTACAACAAGCCTGAAGATGGATTGATGTCCCAATAGAAACCAAATTGCGGAAGTGTTTCCAACCACGTACCACAGCATACCCCCCCTCCCCTTTTCCGGCAAATTGGTTTTTCTCCGTGACCTTGTTCATGCAGTTACCACGAGGTATCATGGGGAAGGTTCAGCAGGGAACCATAACTGCCGCCAAAGGCCTCTAAATCTTACTTTTGATAGCTTGAGGGTTCGGCAGGAGGATTTGAAATTGACGAAGAAGAGAAAATTGGTCGTCCAAAAGAAAACAAAGAGCATTTCCTTCCCTGCGTCAAGATGAAAAAAGGAATCGGAAAAACACGGTAAAATACTAATTCATCGTTGGCTTTTTACTGCCCCTCCTTGGGCAATAACTCACTGCGGCCGTGATTCCCCTCTCCCTTCTATTCTGTCCAATTCACGATCCTCTGTGCCACGTTTTAATGACCTTATTACAGGCCACTCTAGACTGTCCAATAAAAGCTTTACTCTTTGAACTACAGTCCACCGTATGAGTAACATATTCATAATATTTCATTAGATGTAGAGCAGAGGGATGGAATCATGGAAATAAAATGGAGCCCGAACGAGAGAGCAGTTTGCGTAGTTTCTGGGAGGGAACGGCAGTCTCACTGATGAAACGGCATCATACCTCGTTCACATCATTCGAAGATCACTTAAAAAATAATGGAAGTATGATTTGGAGTCATTTATTTGGGAGCACCTGTTTAGAGATTTTGTTAAGCAATAAAACGAAGCTGACATGGATGACATATGACAGGGATGTTATAACCTGTCTCAAGGCATCCGTTAAGCAGCATTGCCATATGGCAACTCAATAAATGTGCTGCTTCAGTAGATTCCTGGGAGCTATCTGGTACTGTCATTGCTTTAACTTCGGGAAGAAGAAAGAGAGCATTCAGTTCGTACAATTGCAGCTATACCTCATGCAGAAGCTGTAATGTATTGCTAGGAAAGACAGGGGGACATACCATATACAACTTTACACAGGCTCTTAACAGACTCTTTTTGAATAATGGAGAATAGTTCTTCTCTTAATGCCACATTCCAATAAGTGGTCACCCAGCTTGGGAAGAATTTAAAAAGGGCAAACAATGGCAGCATGAACTAACTTCACTGGCAGTATCCTTTGGAACCCAGGGCCATAAATTGTATTACTATTAAATGTTTCTAATGGGAGTTGACAAATAGTTGAACGGAGTTGATTTTCTCCTCCTACTCTTGGCACATTTTTGCAGAGGGAAATATCCTGTCGGTCTCACGTACTGCCAATTCATTAGTCTCAATGCTGTTTGAGTGCAATTGAAGCCTTTTAAAAATGTCTGTTGAAAATACTTCGTGCTTAAGGGCAATTGCAAACGTTTTATGAGTGTAATAAAATTGTCACTGCATATGGATTAGATGGTGGTCTATATAGGAGTAGTGTGACTAGTCTCTGTGGCAGCAGTAATTTATATTATAATTTTCCACAATCACTTCCTAACAAGGTTTAAAGTACCTGGGAGGTACACTCTATTTGGGTTGCTAACAAGTTATCCCATACTATGCCATTCAATCTAACAGATGCCTTTGGAAAATGGTCAATAAACAAGGTTTATACAAGGTCAAACCATTTTTGCTTTTGTTTACTCAATTAATTTTCCGACGTATTCCCAGTGTGACTAAGTGCTTAATATTAGGCCATCTGGAGGCGCCATTCTTGTTTGGGGCATCGCTTTCCGAAGACAAACTCTCATGACTTATAGAGGAAAAGCAGTAAGTACCTGGGAACTGCCTCAACAATGTTCTGTGGTCAGCCCACACAATCCTTCGACTGCAAGACGATTCTGAAAGGAGGCTTTCCTCACATTTTGGGAAAAATATTTTCCCCCCGTCGCTGCAAGTCAGCGTGATTTATACACATGTTTACGGATGCCTTTCAGATGGTGCTGCTCACTGGTCAATGTCATCGTCTATTAGTTCCCAGATGAATTTCCAATAGACTAATTGGGGGCCTTGCCAAAGGATCAGCCATATTTATTGGGGTTATGCATCACAGTGGACCTCTCTCTTGGCTTCCCGTATGGGCTGAAGGAAAACAGATGGCCCACGGTCACGGTACGTTTAGATATTGAAACACTTTGGTTTCATGGTGCTCTTCATGCCTTTCCACACATTTGCTTAACGTCTTCTTCGTAGAGTACAACTGATGGAGTCTCCTCCGCAAGTGGTCAAAAGACAAAAAGCCAGGCCTCCTTTGTTTCCCATTCTACCGGGTAATTTGGCAGATTCAAAATCTTCCTGAAAAAAACAGCACTTTGCAGATGTTGAAGTCAATCACTGGCCACGCCATGTAGTTGAACGCAGTCGATTATGTTTGTTTTGAAATGCCTCATGAACAGTGAGCTCCATGGTTACCAGCTGTTAACATCACAATTGAATGGCATATTTTTCCCCAAGTCTCTGTTTTATTAAGCAGCTGGCAGTACTCTCGCAGGTTTATTTCAATAAGCATGAAAAGAAATGAACCGCAATGATTAAAGTAGAAACGTAAATATTGTGACCCGTAATGTGTGGCCCAATGAACACCACTGATTACATCTAAGTAAAGAATAATGAGCTCGCAAATTAACCGACCACTCAAAGGTTACAATGGAACCACTTTCATCGATACATCCCCATTCCCTCCCCAATGTAGCAAGAATGTATTAAATATTTGCTTGTTTGCCTCATTGCAACCTTGGATGAGACCATCAGTTATGAAAGAGGTACCAATAATTTACACACTTACTTGTTGGGCATGGAACGTTGAGAGATTGGCATTTTTTCAGATGTTAATGTATCAACTGAAACTAGATGGAAGTGAGTTTAGTATTTAGAAACAGGCCATTCACATGGAAGGAGAAAAGTACTGTTTATATACGGTGTCCCGAGACTGTCACTGTATTGTGTTTGATTGTCCTCATTGTAGTGCAGACACCCCAAAGTCGATTGCTCCATAAACCCCTCTGATTTGTTGTGTTCAACATGGACAAACCCACATACTGATACTGAATACAGTATCTTAACATAACAAGTACTCACAACAAACATTGCTGCTGTATTGACTCTACCTCATATCAACACCATGACAATACTCAATTATTGTACCTAGCTCTATGTATTTGTTTTTCGAAAACCAGAACCAAATGGATTTGGCAAGAGGTAAAAATATTAGAAGATAAATTCACCCACAAACTCAACCCTACCTGAATGGCAATACCCAAGTCTCTTTCAAATCCTAAAAACATATGGAACATCCTTTTGAAGCGTATTGGGAGCACTTGAGGCGGCTGCAGACCCCCTCATTGTTTACTTTTAAACCCCCTACCTCCTTCCATCAATAAAAAGGGAAAATGTTAATCCTTACAGCAGTGCACATCGGCTCAGTTCATTATGGCAAGCTAAGTAAAGACTTCCTAATTCTGCCCCCTCTAGAGCTCCATGTCCTGTGTGGCTCGAAAAGCTCCAACTCCAAGTAAAATCCCTGAAGTGGGAAACCGTAAAGTCTGCCCGTTAAACGCAGAACATTGGCCTGAAAATACGACACCAACCGCTCATACAGAGCACGCTCATCTAAAAAACACACACTGATCTGCAACACGTAAAGGCAACTTTTATTGCGTATATGAACTGAGCTTTCAAAATGAACAGATACATGATCTTCATCATTATAACTTCCTTCCCTGGCTAAATGTAAACCCAGGCTTGTGGCGTTCTGTTGAGGGGCTAGAGATTAGGCCCCTTATGAGCAAAGGCATAGGCCAGGGGGCTGGGTGTATTTTTCACCTGTCTTCAGATACCACTTCCTTTTTAAAGTCGCGCAGCAGGGATTTACTGGGCTGCTTCCTTCCGAGACCCGGTGGAATACAACATTAAACCGCAGGGAGGAGAGAAAAGCCTGTAGTGCACTAAAATAAAGTTATGTCAAATCCATTCTGCTCTTCCTGCAGTGCTTCCCTCAACCTTGCAGTAATCCTCCCAGGAACAGAAAACATTACAAGCCATTCATTTTATTGGAATGGGCACAGACTTTTTCGCCATTTTGATATGTTCAAATATGCAGGCACATCCTGTGGTCCGTCAGGTACAGCCTTAGTTTCGATTTAGTGTCTCCCAGAAGACCCCTGTCTTCGTATTTCAAGTGGAAATTGTCGAAGATTTTGCCCCCGTTCTGATGTAACAGCTACAAAAGCTGGGGATCTCTCTTTTACTTGGGAGATGAACGAGCTGACATTTTGATGGTTTGAGCAGGTTGGCAACTATTGGCAACTATTTCTGCTCGAAGAAGCTTACCACAGAGAGGCTTGCAAGTTATGTTCTTACTGTGCCTAGCTGCACCTTTCCATTAGAGCCTTGTGCCTTCCAAAAAATGAAATGCTTTGAAACAAAGTTACTGCAGAAGACCACATAGGTTGTGGAAAACAATTATAATAATGCAGTGTCATTTAATTAGGTCAGGGTTCCTTAAGGTAGAAAACACTGCCAAGGGAATCATTACTGGTGATCTTTAGAACAGCAGCATGTCTTTGTTCACAATATGGCCCTTTATCCAGATGCGGATGTGTTGAGAATGATGTCATGTACGATGACTTCTTCACAGGGAACTTTTGTGGATATTGTTTTATCTCTTTATTGGCAAATCCTAATTAATACCAATGTTGTGTACATCGATGTTTAATGCCGTTTTGCTGCCTGCTTATTTATACAATAAAAAATACATTCGTTATTTTTTTTCTAATTTATTTTTACAGTCTGTATGTAATAATGATCAAGAGCCCATCCAGGAATTCCTTGAGTGGGGTGCGGCCCACACAGTAGGCTGTGCCTGATAACCCTTCCCTTCATTACAGGAAAAGATCTTAACTTGGCTACATTACTTTACATTACAATCATGCAGCAGTCGCTTTTATCCAAAGCGATTTACAAAGTGATACATGATGCTGCAACATGAAAAGCAGTGAAGGCATAAACCAACGTGAACGCAAACTGAAAGACACGTATGTCATCAATATCCCGAAGTGTTAACTTGTGCTCTCAGGTCTCTATTGAGTTACCTGCCATGATACTGCGAACCTGGTTTCTGCGTTTCTGTCTTCACTTTGGAGTGGAAACCGTATCTGCGCCAGCTGCCGCATTTTCCGAGTAATTATATCAGTGGCGGGCGAACACACAGGAGCACTCTTAGATGTTGGCTTCCCTACTGAAGCAGGTTCTGATGAGTGATAATGTTGTGAAACAAGTTAAGTGTTCCAACTTCTCAGGACACGTCCATAATCAAGGAATATGCGCCCACGCAATGTTCTACCACAATGACTTTGTTTACGTCCTAACACCGGAATGCTGCGTGGGAAAACAAACAGATCCATACACAAAGCTTTTATGACAGTCTTTAGTTGTCACTTAGCTTATTAGTGTCCCGTTGATTGACTAAGTGATGAGACTACAACCAGAATAGTCATTCAAATTTCAAAGTTCAATGGGCTGGAATGAAGATCTTCTGGAATGACAGGCTGTCCAAGATGCACTGGAAATCAGCTATGTAGCCACTGAGCATGGAGAAATGACCTCACACCAGTGACTCATTACATGCTTTCTCTGTCTCCCACTGCATTCATGTCAGATCCCTTACAGCAATTAGCCTTGAACTGGGAAAGACGATCCGCTCTGGTTTCCCCATGCTGCGCCCCCGTGATCTTGGAGTACTTTGAATCTTTCCCCTGGCGTCCTAATTAAGACCTTAATTCTGCATCCCTAGAGAGCATTGCAACCCACTTCCACCAAACACCCTCAGAACCACTTGCCTTTAATAGTCATCAAAACAGTTATGGTAGTGGCCTCCGCACAGGTGCAAATTGTTCACATTTTATCTTGATTATAACAAATTAGAGTTAAGTCTTCCCTGACTTTACTTGTAAGTGTAACATTTAGCTTAGACATAATTGAAGCGAATCTAGTCGGAAAAGTATTTCATTTCCATGTAGCCAATTAATTATTGCATTTAACAACATCTGTCGCATTTGTCACATCTCTTGTCTCTCTTGAATCTGACCCTTGTGTGTGGTCGCTGACTTCAAAGAATTTCCATAGCCAACCAAACGCAACAGAAAGGTTCCCGATGGTCAACACAGTCGCTCATAACCTTCGCTTTGCCCTCCCCCCCTCCCACTCCCTTAAATATTGCTGTGGCATGTGTAGCCACAAAATGTCTTTTAGCTGGACCAGGCAGTTCTAAAAGGCAGTGACTGAAAGAGGTCTATCATTAGGATATGCCTTCACAGATACCAGCCTGCGGAGCTTGGAGGCCGGCCAATCTGGCAACTGGAACACGACCAGTAAGGGGAGTCGGAGGCCAAAGCGTGGGCCGTGGGGGATAATTAGACAGTTTTATCCCAGTTTGTTGATGTGAATGTGGCCCGCTTAGCCCCCTTACACCCTTGCTCCTCAGTAATGATCATACTCAACAGGTGGCAGGCAAACGGAGGGGACTGAAATGGATACCCTGTTTCCTGCCAAAGCCTGTTTTTTCTTTTTCTTTTTGGTGGACGCTTTGTTTTGTTTTGCCATCCTATCCGAGTTGCCTGTCTCGCCATGCCTTTTTAGGGTTGTTTAGATGACAGAGAGATGCATCTTTGTAACTGTTGTGTCATACGCTGATGATTCTCAACGTATGTGGAGACCCAGAGTGTCAAAATGGGTAGGGTTGGGCTGTTAAGGTAAACGACTTCAAGTGTCACATATGTTATTTTGAAATCAAATCAAATGCACAAACGTGTCCAACTTTTTAAATGTATCAATGTCTGTTTGATCAGTATTGTCAAACTGCTCTGTTGTACTATATCATATCATCGATAAATTCTCTCAATGTATCACATGAAACTTTGATGATCAATCACTTCAGTTTCTATTGAAACCTATGTAAAGAGACATGCTCTTGGGATGATAGAAGCAAATTCTCTCCACTCCCATCTTGATTCTTTTTCTATTCAGTATCGCCAAGCTGTGTTGGCAGCCGTGAATTGAGTCATCGCTGACATTTGGGGTTGAGCGGAGCTTCTCTCATCCAAGTCTCTTGTATCCTGTCTAAGGGGGGCTGCATATTCAGGTTTTTCATATAAAGTGGCATAAGAGACTACTTAACTCCAGCTCCAGCCCCCCCCCCCCTCACTGTCATATAATGGCTCATTTGGGGTGAAGAAGATAGACAAAAACTATGCATGTTTGTGATTTACTACCTTTCCAGGAATAATTGTAACAAACATGCGGCACTGGACAATACGTTTTCTCTCTCTCTCCCTCTGTGGAAACACAATCTGAATTTGAACGGCCTGTCAAACATATTTATGTGGTTGTTCTTTATGTTCTATATCTGGGCAGCACGTTGTTGCCTTGTTCTTTTGAATCAGAAGAACCGAGAGTCAAAGAAGGTCTTCTCAACCCAGCGCGGCTGGTGGTCTCCTGTGTGTGGCTTACGAAGAAGAGTTCGCAGACCCAACGGTCAGAACTACAGACTGGATGGCTTGGCTTGGCTTGACCCTCATCATCCACGGTGGCCGGTGTGTTGGGAAGGGAACAGGCCTGCAGTTCAAGTGACGTGGGCAGGCCAGAGAGGCCAGACTATGGACAATGCTACTGCTGCTGGAGACAAGGCATAGAAGCCAGATAATTTTCTTCTCGTGCGTGCTTGCTTCGTTGACGCATAGTCAAAAGCATACACAGTTTGACAGAAAAATGTCTCTCAATTGTAATTCGTAGAAACTCACAACACACTGTCTTGTCTAAAAGTTTTCCACCGCTGGGATTTTCCAAAGACACTGCCTCTCCTCCACAGAGGGAGAGTCAATGTTCACTGTGGCGGAGCCGCTTTACGCGATGCAGGTCACAGGGCCTGAAACACGGCCAGCGTGAGGCTCCACTGCACTGCCTATTGAGCGTCCTCTCTAACGTCTGTGGTTTGAAGCACTGAGCCCACTGACGGCAAACAGGTCATGTAGAACGAAACACCTCTGCGGTAGCAAAAGGCTGTTTGGCTCGAAGTAACCAGGGACCACAGCCCCATTGTCTGTTTTTACAATCTTTTCAAAATAGCACTACTTCTGCTTCTATTGCCTGTTTTATTACCTGATACAGGATTGTGGTTGCGATAAGAGCTGACCCGACGTTGACACGCTGCCCACTTAACCTGAGACTCTATATTTGGAGCCGTGTGTTTTTTTTTTGAAGAACAAAGAGTGCCTGAATCCTGTCCAAGTGCTCTGACGTCTATAACATTCAAAGATTATAACCCTGTCATTGTCTTGGTCTATTGGCTATTTATTTATTTTTAGCAGACCTCCGACCCTCTTTGCACATGGAGACACCCACACGCTGTCTCACAAACACACACACATACACACACACACACACACACACACACACACACGCACTCTCTCTCTCTTACACGCAGGCTCATACAGTCACACTTCCTCAAACCCAGAATAATGAAGCCGATAAGATGTCAAGGCCCCTCTCCGCAGCTGTTAAAGTGCTTAGAGCTTTCCTCCTCGATGCTTCGCCTCGTGCGTCAACTTATAAGGTGTTGTGGGCTTGACTCACATGTGCCTAGAAGGCAGGCCCGTTCCCAGTGGCTCCCGGGGAGGGAAAGGTCCTTGGAAAGAGGAGCTATTATTACAGCGATTATTATACTTAGTTATTAATCCACCGGCCAATCTGGTGGCATGGCCAGGCCTCGTCCACAGAGGAAAGAGAAAGAGAATCGCCGGCTAGCGGCCCAAAGGAGGTTGACAAAGACAGGAAGATCAAATAATGCATTCATCACATTGTGAGGGCCCGGGGCCAAGTTCATGTCAAATCCATAATAAGGAGTATATCCTCAGCCAGGCTGGTTTCCCCACACGGACGTCATGCTCCGTTGGAAATATACGCAGAGGATGTATTGATCTTCCTGGTGCTTCCTTTCTCACAAGCTCCAAACAGGGCCGCGACATCACAAGCAGCCGGCGCAAAACAACAGCCCCCGTCCTCCCCCACCCCATTAAACACAATAATAAAGCAAGGGGCTGCCAAAATACACCATGTACTGAGGCGTGTGCATTCATTTGTGTGTGTGTGTGCCATTCAAAAGGCATTAGGCATTGAACTGTTATTTTGTAATTGTTGAAGGTGTTTTGAGCATAAAAAAGTTGTTTAAAATGAAATATTCAGGAAGTCTTTTAAAAATGTCTTACACAGTTAACTTAACATACAAGTTTTAAAAGAAAATAACTTTTCCACCATATGTGAAGCGTTATGGCCCTATACATTATGGTCTCTATACATTATCTCACGGGATGTACATTTGTGAACTCAATGTGTTTGTGCTGCTGTTTTCTGCCTGGAACAAATCAGATCCTCCGCATACAGGAAACCAGTGGGCTATTTACTGGAAGTGTTGATTAGGTTGTTTGTTCAGCCTGTAATGGTAAGCACTGATCTGGAGATAATGGTGGGACGGACAATGACTGAATCACGATCAATAACAATTTGAAGGAAACAAATACAGTTTGCTGCATTTTTCCAGGCCAAACAAGTCCAATAATGAAAATCTTTTGCAATCGTTTTATGGTAACAAACAGACTTTAGGGATGTTTTGTAGCCCTCTAGACTGTGCTGTTCATGCAAACCACATCTGAATTTGAATCACTGATTTAGAGTCACTGATAAATATTTGAACTGCGACAACAACAAAAAAATACTGTACAATTTGTGTTACATTAAATACATTGCCTAAAAGTTTAAAACTTTGCAACTGTAGGTATTCTAGAACAATAGTACATGGATGACATTTTAGGCAGGTTAAACCATGAGCAAAGAACAGGACCAACAGACAAGAAAAGCTGACTCCTAGTGGACAAATAAACTCCTCGCCACTACAGCCTTGTGTAAAGATGGCCATTCTTGCTGAAGACACACCCCTTAGAGACGTGTTATCTACTTGTCCTTACTGCTATCTTGTTAGTAATAGTGGCATGTCTAAGAAAATTGAGGTATGGCTTGTTTTAGTTCAGCCATCTTAAAGGGGGTCACGGTCAGGCTGTGGTGATAAGGGTCAACCGCTCACCCTTCAGCAACAAGCACACTCATGTTGCATAGGCTTACACAAGCTGGTCAGATATTATCAGTGTTCACAGGAAATTTAAAGAGGGAAAAATAGCCGATTCCGCTGTTACAGAAATCGCAGTAAGCTCCTGAAATGAGAGCCCATGGAAAGATGCACAGAAATGGAAAGTGATTAAGTGAGTGAGGAAAGGTCTGAGCAGACTGCATGTCTCACTCCTGGCGCATGGTCTCTTTTTCTCTCCCCCATTCTCTCTCTCTTTCTCTCTCTCTCTCGCTCTCTCTCTCTCTCTCTCTGTCTCTCTTTCTATGTCTACTCCATTGTGCCCCTCTGTCCACAGGACCGAAGCAAGCTGATGTTTTTAGCAATAGACTGTTTAACAGAGGCTGGTTCAGCTGCTCTGACTCAACCGTTCCTTCTCGTTCTCTGACCTCCTCTGGTCCACAGAGGAAAAGCCATGCCAATGAGAACATTGGCTAGAGAAAGAGAGAGAAGCAGCGGTGGAATGTGTGTGTGTGTGTGTGTGTGTGTGTGTGTGTGTGTGTGTGTGTGTGTGTGAGTGTGTGCGTGCGTGCGTGCGTGCGTGCGTGCGTGCGTGTGTCCACCCTTGTTGTTTACCAGCTGAGCAAGCTACTCCTAGTCAAGGCAGGGAGGGAAAGAGGAGGGATGAGGATGGTTTGGGGAGTTTGTAAATGAAACAGGAGTTATTTGCTGTACTAATGAGCTGGAATAAGAAAAAGGGTCTCATTTACTAAATGTTGTAGCAGTGACTTAACCTGCCCCCCCCCCCACACACCATCACCACCCCCTGCCTCTCTCTCTCTCTATTCCCCACCTCATCCCATTCCTCTTTAAGCACACCCTCACTGCATCTGCTCCGACAGAATCCCATCGGCTATCCGGTTACAGCCGGCCGGGCCAAGGGCCTGCATTAGTTGCGTAGGAGGGCTGTGAACGGGGAGTATCATATGCTGTAATATGGAAATTCCTCTCTAATGCAGAGGCTGCGGTAGTATGGGATTACTTAATTCATTTGGCTGCATAAATGTTACTGGTTTGACAAGAGGGGGGGGGGGGGGATCAGAGGGTCGAAGAGGGGCGGGTTCCTGGGTGGGGAAGGGAGTGAAGGGGGGGGGGGGGGTTAGCTTATGTACCAGAGGGCCATCAGGAACTGCGGTCCACACAGGGTCAGGCCTACAGATCTAGTTTCAGCTGTCCAGGGAGCAACCCATTAAGATTGACCGCTGAGGCCAGCCAGGCTCACTGTGAGGTGGGGCTCCAGGAGGAAAAGCAGCTCCCTTGCTCTCAGCTCTCTGACCTGTCCCACACTTTGATTTGTGACTCCTGACACTTTAATTCATGGGGTAACATAAGTCAGGGCCCAGGAGTTAAGTAAGTCTATTAACACCATGGAGGACTGATGCTCCGTAATGTGGTGCCAGCACAACCACCCAGATGGATCAAGAGAGGGCCCATGATCATTAGTCTAATAATGGAGGGACCAACCATGCAGCACAGGACGACAATCATTACATATAAGTATATCTAAAGTATGTGTGTATATATAATTACTAATACAGGCAAACAGAGAGAGAGAGAGAGAGAGAGAGAGAGAGAGAGCGGATGGAACAACAGAGGCTTACGCAGCCTTTTTCAATGAACATACAGTGCTTTTGGAAATTCTTCCCAACGCTGCACTTTTTCCACGTTTTGTTGTCTCATTTCAAAACATTATAAAAAACAACACTCAAAATTCTACACATAATGTACCATAATGACAATGTGAAAAACATTTGGTGGAGAACAAGAGAGAAATTTCTACTGTTTGCTTTGAAGATCCCAATGGCAACAGTGGCCTCCATGATCTGTAAATGAAAGAAGTTTGGAACCACTGGGACTTTTCCTAGACCTGGCCTGTCCTCTCAAGTGAGCGATCGGAGAAGAACGGCCTTAGTCAGGGAGGTGACCAAGAACCCAATTGTCACTGTCAGAGCTCCAACATTCCTGTATGGAGAGAGGAGAACCTTCCAGAAGGACAACCATCTCTTCAGCAATTCACCAATAAGGCCTGCATGGTAGAGTGGCCAGACAAAACCACTCCTTAGTAAAAAGCACATGGTAGTTGGTCTGGAGTTTGGCTAAATACATCCGAAGAACTCTAGTCTGATAATTAACTGAATCACCTGGTCTGACGAGACAAAGATTGAACTCTTTGGAGTGAATCCCAGGCGTCATGTTTGGAAGAAACCAGGCTCCAATCATCACCAGGTAACATCATCCCTACAGTGAAGCATAGTGGTAGAAGCATCATGCTGTTGGGGCTGTTTATCAGCAGCAGCAACTGGGAGACTAGTTGGGATAGAGGGACAGATGAGTGCAGTAATGTACAGTGACATCCAGGATGAACACCTGCTCCAGCGTGCTCTTGACCTCAGACTGGGGCGATGGATCATCTTTCAGCAGGACAACGACCCAAAGCACACAGCCAAGATATCAAAGGAATGGCTTCAGGACAACTCTGTGAATTTCCTTGAGTGGGACAGCCAGTGCCCAGACTTGAATCCGATTGAACATCTCTGGAAAGATCTAAAAATGGCTGTGCACCAACTCTTCTTCAACCTGATGGAGCTTGAGAGGTTCTGCAAAAAGGAATGGGAGAAACTGCGCAAAGATAGGTGTATCAAGCTTGTGGCATATTAGTCAAAAATACTTTAAGCAGTAATTACACAAGGACTGTGAATACTTATGTCCAAGTGATTTCTTAGAAGTTTTTTTTATGATAATGAAATAATAATAATACATTTAGGAATAAAGCCCTAACATAACAAAATTAGGAAAAAATAAAGCGCTGTGAGTTCTTTCCGGATGCACCGTAATCCGCGCTCTGTTGAATTTATTGAATAAGTCAGGTTACTTATGAATCATTATTTTTTCACAGTTTTTAAAGTAATCCAATAAATACTAAACTACAGTTTACAGCATGATGGTCATTTTTAAAGAGCAGTGGGCCTAAATCAATCAAAACACTGATAGTACAGAAATGGAAAATTGGAAGCTGAAATCAGCATGTTCAAAAACAGAAACTGGTGGGGGGTCAAAGCTGTGAAAGCCATCTGAAAGATTTGATACGCTCTGCTTTGTGGGACAGAATTATTAATTTGGGAAGTGGGCCTGCTAAATCCATCATTCAGTTATTCTAAGAGGAATTGAAAGAACATTTGCAGCCTCCGAGTTAGACCTGTTGTTTTAATGGTTAAAAGCCAGTTTATCATTGATTTGAGAAGGGGAAAGTGTCACCACAAAGCGTGTATCCGGTTGGAAACCGCACTGGACATTTACACCGTGCTTACTGGAGTGTGAATAGAAATTCTGGGATTTGGAGGTTGTTTGATTTTGGGGGGACTTTGCAGACGTTTAACACTCAACAGTGGAGACTTTTGAAAACTTCATTTGTGAAATATGTATAAAAGCACAGACTGAGGTCACTCCTTACCTCGTTAAATCTCGTCATGGCTCCGTTATGTTGCAGCTTCACTGTGCGTCACTGGGCAACCAAGGAAAAATCCACTTAAACCTTTCCTCTGCTGGCATCCTTATTGGTCAGCAGAAAACACTGACCACGATCACTTAAGTCCGTCCTTTTGGTCTTTGCTATAAGTCTTTAGGTTTTTTTTGTGAGACCTGTTCATATAAAGTTGTGTCGGCTGCAATTTGGGAGGCCGTTGGGTCCAGGACGTGCCAGTGGGAGTCACAGGGGGCACCCGAGTCGTGGAGGTCTGGGTTTTTACAGCACAGCGGTGCAACGTGTGCATATCGGCCCAGCGGCTGGAGTTTGTCACTCGCAGATTTATATTTTTTTCTATTAAACCTCTTTAACAAGCCTTCTGAGGAGCGCTGGGAGGAGGGAGAAGGGGAAGGGATGGAGAGGACGAAAAAAAAAAGGGAAAAGGCTGTTAGATGCAGAGTCCAAAGCTTTTACTGTGACTGACATAGGAGCCTTTTAAGTTCCCGTGCCAAACCACACGGTTATGACTGGCAGGAGCACATGAGAAGGCAGAGGCTGTAGAACTTGTTGGTGGCCGACCTAGTTGCTGGTGGTCATCAATTTAATTTTGGCACCATTATTATGAAACGCCAGTAGAAGGGATCTTTAGTTGAGATACCAACATCATTCCGGGCAAGAGTATGCATGACGGTCTGAGAACACCACTCGGTGCACGCCTACCCTTGAGCACAAGAGGGCGCCCTCCGTCTTAGGCTGAAAGAGAACGTTCCTATAGTCTGGTGCTCAGTCCCCTGGCTTTTGGCGGCCGCTCTCTCAACATGTGAGTAATGAGCGGAGTATGAATTCCAGACGCGTTTCCATGGCCCGTTCCCCGGCTCTGCCTCCCCGATGAGGGAGAAACAGGGTGGGCACGAGGCGCAGGCACACGGACCGTGAAGCATATGGCAGGGAGGTGCCCGTTCCATCCCTCACCCTTCCCTATTCCCTCTGTTTTCCATCCCTCTGCCACCTGTATTACGCCAAAACATTCCAAAATGTGCAAAGAACCCCATTTCAAATGGGATGCGTTCCAGACCAATCCCCTGGACCAAGAAGGCTGTGGCATTTTACCAGGCCATAAAACAGCGCCAGGAACCATCTAGGCGTGTAGAAACAGCATGGGGGACAGGTTTCACTGGCGCGCACACACACAAAGTCGCCTGTCATCTGAATCTCATCAGGCGGCTTTCTCCCAGGGAGCCCATGTAGCCTGGGACAGAGTCCCGCAGTGAGCTGGCTGACCGCTCCCTCTGAATCATCAGACCCGCTGATGAATATTAATTTACAGGGACAGCGTGTGTCCAGCCTGTTGACCAAAGTCCCATGGAGGTGAATCCGAAGTTTCCCCAAGTTTCTTTTTGGAGGGCAACGGAGGAGAGCATATGGCTGTCTTATCCTCCTCCTCCTTCCCTGTCCCCTGTGAATGGTGTTTTGCACCGCAATAAAGCTGTCCCATAACCCCTATGATATTCATGATTCCGGCCTTGGCCTGAGCACAAAGTTTGTGCCTTGCAGGACTGCCAAATAAGTGATAAGTCTGTTCCCAGCCTCAAGCATAACAAGAGCATTGTCTACCCAACACACAGTCGTTGTTACCATGGAACGAGTTAGTCCAGACTCCCAACATCCCACACTGTCTTGTTAAAATAGACTCCTCATTGGTCGGGTGATGGGGGGTTCGCTTAAGGAGTGCTATCCGGCACTGTTTACTGATGTCATTGAGAGGGACAGGGAGGCCGGGGGAGGCTATAATAGGCAATGGCTCATCTCAAAGTTACAACCTGTTTATGTGCAAGGTGAAAAACGACACTTTTATTGCCCTCGCATTGTTCCTCTTGTCCTGCTGTACCCTTAGCAGGTCCTGTCAATAGTCCGGGTGAATAAAGACAAGGTAAAACAGAGTGCAGGGTGAGTGTGGTCCTGAAGAATGTGTGTGTGTGTGTGTGTGTTTGTGTCTGTGTGTGTGTTTGTTTGTCTGTGTGTGTGTGTGTCTGCGTACGAGAGGGA
>JAVQJS010102579.1:0-15898 GCA_036024795.1 Galaxias rostratus
TCTCTCTCTCTCTCTCTAGCAGAAAATCTTTGTGACAGTTGGCACTCTGACAGTGGCAGGAGCCTACTGTCTATTTCAGTTTCAAAATAAAATGACGATTATGATTCCAAAACGCGTGAGGCGACAACCCTATACATTTGAAATGCATTGATAAACATATCTTATCCAGAGGTAAGAGGTCAGATACTACACCTTCAAGGACGACCCTGAGGTGAGGCTGGAGGAGGACATCTTGAATGGCGTTGCTCTGAGGCCCAGCGTCAGCTCTGGCAGGGACATAGACAGACACAGAGAGAGATGCATTAATGCAACAAAAACATAAAGCACCACACTCACACGAACATCAAAACTAACTAACGCAACCAAGGGAACCCATAACAAAAGCCTGTGTGATATGCAGGCAGATTGTCCAACACCTTTATGAACACGTTTGTCTCAAGATGTGCCTATGGTAACTATGGTCTGCTGCAGGTGGCTATAAGTCAGTTACGTAAGCTGTCACCGCATCCTAAACAGTGCGGCCTGAAAGCCTAACGAGTGAGTCACAACTATGGAGGACGCGAACATAAACAGCCCTGTTCATCCTCCTGCAACAGCATGCAGCGTTCTTTCCCTTGGTCCTGCGCTTACTGCCAGGGAGGCGCACACACACACGCACACACACACACACACACACACACACACCCCTCAGGCACTCCAACTAACACAACTCACACACACACACACACACATCTCAGGCACTCTAACACACACACACACACACACACACACACACACACACACGACCGGTTGGGAAGCTATAAAACAAGTATGATGCAGAGCAGTGCCCCGGTAAGGTACACACCGGGACATTCGTGGTAAGTTGCCTCCAACGGGAATACGAGACATAATCCCGGGCCTGTCCAGAGCCTGCCAGGAAGGAGAAGCTTCCTAAAAAGGACTCCAAATCCATTGCGGCAAACTGGCCTTCAAAAGCAGCCAGGGTGCGCTGTGCCTCCCGAGGAAGCACAGTGGGGCTTTCAGAGTGGGGGTTGCCCGGCTGAGGTAGTGGTGAGGGGTGCAGGGCAGCTTTTGGAATCATGGGGGTATTGGAAGAAGCTAGAAGGGGACCTGGTGAGAACATAGCGCACAGGCAGGGGTTTATGTAAACTGTTTGGGTTAGGTGGAAGGGGGGGGGGGGGTGTACCCTGACTGCTGGGAAGAGCTCAAAAACCACGGCCGGTTGTTTGACTAGATCTTTACAGCAGCTGCGACCCCGCTGCTTCCGGGATAAAACCAACACACACGCGTGCTGCACACACACCTACACACGGATACTTACAGACTCGACAGCTGCATTCAAACATTCACACTAACGAGAGCGTCGGGATTGGGAGCAGCGATGAGCGGCCTGTGGGTGTTTACTTTGAGAATACAGGAGCATGGCTGTGTGCGTGTGTTTGTGTGTGTGTGTGTGTGTGTGCGCGCCTCTCTACACATAAGTCTCTTGGCAAGGGAGAGGCAGTGAGAGAGAAAGAGAACATCATCTCAAGATGGCCCACAAGAGAGTCCGTTGTGTTGGTGGGTCCTCTGAGCGTCTGTTGATTCGACAGAGAGACTCCATTGTCTGGTCCCACTGACAACAGTCTATTGTTAGGTGTCATAACATTTGCCTCGGCCCTGCTCAAGTCTTTCCGTACGCCCAGCAGTACAGTGAATAATTATCAACAGTGACAAAGCCCTTTCGTTTTCACCCAAGATCTCGGAATCCCACGTATCCACGCGCCCTGCCTGGCCCGATAAGGCATCGACAAAGACATAGAAATACTGGAACAAATTAGCTCTGTTGCATGATAATATCAGCCATGCCAACTCCATGAAGTGGCCAATACTACATTAGTGTTATACTTGGGTCCGCCTACAGATAACCTGTTGGCAACACACCAATCTGTTAATTTTGTTTTAGCTTGACAGGCCAAAGGGACATAAAAATTAAGGTTGCAATTTTATGGCCATGTCCCTTCTACTCCGTTTGATTCTAGGATCCCAAAATCTTTTGTCCCTTGTCCTCTTTCTCCCCCTTGTGACTGTCCGCTTGGCGTCTGTCGTCTCCCACGGCGACAAGGATTCCTTCCTAATGTCAAGGCTGAGATTAACATGAAGGAGAAAGGCGCTGGTTCAAATGAAGGCCGAATCTACACTCCTTCTACACACACTGACCATTGACAGACCACCTCCACACTCAGTCAAAGAGACTACTTTTTGTACTTTCCCGCCGCGGTTTTAGACTTTAATGGTATAATCATAAAACAAAACACTGATCTAAACATGCCAAACCACAAAACATAAATAAACAGGTCTTAGATTAGACCTAGAGTAAAGAGATTCAGACAGCGTTCTCTCAGAGTGCCGCTATGTAGAACCGGGAGTGGGTGGGGGTTGGCTTACCGGCTCTCTGTCCCATGGCGTTAGAGGTGATGCGTGGCACCATGTTGCTCCTGCCGCCGCCGACGGAGGTGGAGGAGGAAGACGAGGTGGTGGTGCGCCCATCCTTGATCTCGATGGTGAGGAAGGTCTTCATGTCTGGGTCTGCCTCTCCTTGGCTGTCCCGCTGTCCGACTGCTGTTCTCCCTGGGGTGCTGCTGCTGCTGCTGCTGCTGCTGCTGTTGTTGACGTCCTGTGAGCCTTCGGAAGAGCAGCCCAGCTTTTCAGCCGGGTGCCTCGGCCCGCCCCCTACGCCCTGGGATTGGCCGACGGCGGAGAGAGGCTCGGAGGCCACGCCCCTAGTCGGAGCGGCGCGGATGTCCGAGGAGGACGTGGAACTGGAGGTGGAGCCCACGCGGGGTCTCCCTGGCCTGTTGTCAGGGCCGGGGGCGGCGGGGGTCCCCGCGGCGGCGGACGGCCTCTGGGACGGCGGGACGGCCCTGCCCGGGAAGCCGGAGGCCGTGACGCCACTGAAGCTGCAGGCGGTGCCGTTCCTCAGCGAGCCCCTCTTCAGGGATGGGACGCTGGGGCTGGGCTCGGTGAACTTACGCACCCTGTCCCGCACAGAGTTGGCTCGGCTGAACAGGGTCGGCTCAGCCTCTCTCCTCTCAGCTGCTACAAGAGAGAAACAATGAATGAGTGAATGATAAATTCGAACTCTAAACTCAATTAGAAAAAAAAGAGATCAGTCAGGCATCTTCCTCAACATAAACAAAATGACTGAATTATAGGACTTGCGAGATCCGCACGGCAACGTGCCCTGACTGTGGCCCGATAACTCAAAGCGTCACGTTTTCACACTCACTGTCTCTCCCCTCCACTCTAAAAGCCCGGAGCCACTCTCCCTTCCTACTTTCTAACGCCAACCCCTCTATTTTCCATAACTCCCCCCCCCTCCTCCTTTTTGGAGGACAGAAAGGCTTTGTAGTTTTCTCTTTTTTTTTTTTTTTTTACATTGGAGAAGGTCCGTCCACGCTGTAAACCAAAGATGGTATACTATTTACCCCAAAATGCAAACGCACCGCTTTGAAGACTTTATAGGGAGCTACAGAGTCGTGCGACGTTTTATGAGACGAGTATTTTATTTTTTATTTGTGCAATGATGGGTTTAAGACTGAGGACACAAGAACACACTGGGAAGACTCCCCCTTGTTGAGACAGAGGGATCGTCGGCTTGGCCGCAAAGCGACTGTTTACGTCAAGAGAGGAGAGTCCTCCGGCACACAAGCCCCCGAACGTATTGATGACAAGACACAGTATGGGTCCATCTTTTCCCGTCCCACCTCCCTCCCTTCTGCCAGCTCTCCCTCTGTCCTTCCACGCGAATGGCCCTACACGGTCATATGGAGCGGCCCCGACATGAGGGTTCCAAACCGTTTATTCAATCTGACGGAAAGGCGAAGCGGGCAGGACGTCTTGACATGGGAGGAACGGGCCGTAGCTCACGAGAGGGTCTTAAACATAGTTTGGACAGGCCTCCCTCCCTGTGGTGTGAGGGTGTCACACAGTGAGCCGGGATTTCAGTTCAGTCCCACTAAGGACAACCGACAGGCAGGCAGGCAGGCAGGCAGGCAGGCAGGCCGGCAGGCAGGCAGGCAGGCAGGCAGACATACCTGCATACAGACATGCCTGCATACAGACATGCCTGCATACAGACAGACAGACATGCTTGCATACAGACAGACAGACATACCTGCATACAGACATACATACATATAGACAGACAGACATACAGGCAGACATACAGTACATACATACATACACGACTGAGCACGCTCCCAAAGGTCAAAGGGAATCGCAGAGCCGGCTGTGCGACTGCGAACAGAACAAAGTGCTTACCTGTGTCATTTGGTCTCCTTAGCGACGTGAACCCTCTGTCTCTGCTAAGGGGGACCTGGTTGAGATTTTTGGAAAAAGAGAACAAATATGTTTTAATTGACAAAAAAAGACAGATTCGGATAGAAGTGATCAAATTGGCACAGAGTGCAGGGAAGACTTCACAGCTAGTGGGGTTTACTATAATTAGCGACTACATGAATCCAAGGGCCACAGAGCACATTCATAAATGGCTGGCATGGAGTATGGGAGCCAGCGAGTCACCATTGCACCCATGCAAGCACACAGACACACACACACACACACACACACACACACACACACACACACACACACAACATCCACGCATCTACAAATACATTTTTCGCCCTTCTCATCATTCTAGTACCAGCATGACACACGCACGTAACATGCACACACATCTACAAACACACACTGACCCCTCACGAGTAACAAAATATTAAAAATAAAATAGGAACAGCAATTTTTACTACCATTGCTCCTATTTCTTATTTATGTCCTTTTATAATTTTTCAAACTTACAAAATGTTTCTTTATTTATAACGTTTTTTATTTCCATCACTGTAATGACAGATGAATAGAGGGATTGAAAGCACATTTTGTTCTGAAGCAAATCCCTCTCCCATCTTTCATAGTTTTCCCCATCTACCCCCTCGCCCTTCTCCCCTTTATTTGTCACTTCCCTTTGTTCTCCTCAGTCCCCTAGCATCTTTACAGTTCTGTCTTTTCCATCTCATATTTCGGTTTTGTGCCACCATTCTTCCTGGCTATACCACGACTCCTCCCCATCCTCCTCCTATGGATCTGTGGTAATATGTCATCTGCTCTACTCAGCAGCTTAAGACAGCGTGGCCCTAGAGGTAGAGCTATCTATCCTTAACACTCCTCTCCTCAACTCCAGTGGTCCTTTATGGGGTACACCTCCCTGCAATACACCCGTCCCTCCTCCATCTAACTATTCTTCCATCCATCCCTCCATCCATCTATTCAACATGAACACTCAGCTCCCCGATGGTTTCATCCCCATTTACACCCCAGGAGAGAGAAACACCTCACAGAGTTGAGAGGGAGAGTGTCAGACAGATGAAAAAATGGTGAGCTTCAAAAAAAGGATACAACAGATAAGCCTATTTTTGAAAGCTTGTTCCAAGCCTGATTTGTGACATTGTTATATCAAAATTGTAAGCTAAAATAATTGGAGTACATAACATGAGTTCTGAATCCGACCATTGATCATTTATCTGCCAAGTAAACAAGAGTGATCCTCTGGAGGCCTGCTGTGGAGATCTTGGACTGGACCATTAGTGCAGTGAATATGCTGTATTGTATATTGTGGTCCGGAAGGATCCGACACAAATGGCCAGCAAAGATGACTGGAAAGGTGTCATATCTAGGCTGTGTGTGTGTTTGCTATTTTTCTGTTTCTCTCTCATCCTCCTACGACGCATTCTCCCCTCTACTCCGGTTACGTGCTGTTGCTAAGATACCAGCCGCTCTTCCACACTCCCACACTCTCAAAAAAGACAGCATGCATGTACGTATAATTTATATTATGTGTACAGAATTTGTGTGTGCGCATGTATGGACGGAAGTGTTTTGAATAACATATATGAGTAAACACCTATATTTGTAAGTGGTTATGTGTGCTTGTGTGTGCGTGTGTGTGTGTGTGTGTGTTTTCCAGCAGATTTTGTCCTTGTGTGATAAACCATCCTTCCAGGGACAGAGGGGGCGAATCATATTATGAACACATTCATCTTCAGGAAAAAAATATATATGTTACACCGATTTTTCTCACCACTGCAGTTTTCTTTGCTACTGTGTGTCTGCGTTTATTAATTGCCTACTATACCAAATATCATATAGGCACAAAAGCAAAGAAAGCACAAATGAGGGCAAGATAATGCTTCATGATTCCTTGAGTGACTTGAAATCACAGCAGTGTATTTAACATTTCCGCATCTTTAATAATATGGAATGGTGAGATGGAGGAAAGAATATGCCCTGGAGTGCAGCATATGGTTACCCTGTAGAAATCCAATATCTCCACACACAGCAAATAATTTTCTTTACTACCTCTAAATAATTCATACCAGTGTGTGTTTGAACCACTGACTCCCCCTGACTGTGAGTGGAGGTCAATGAAGCACAGCCAGAGTAAATGCTCAGCTCGGGAGCAGCATAACACACGGCCAGCGTCGATACATAAATAAATACGAGTCTGATAGAACCAACCCAAGAGTCGGTGTGATGTAGACTGACCGTGGAGACATTTTTTCACCGAGTTTGTCAACAATACACTTTAAAGATTGTTCTTGTTGACTTCCTCCATATCTCACAATGTCCCGAATCCCTATGTCACACCCATGTCGAAGCTACTGCAGAAAGGTTGATTGCTCAATTTAGCTTATTACATTATTATTGCATACTGTTCCATTGAGACTATTATTGGATGCTGTTAAGATATGAAAGGACTGGGTTGGGTAATAGATCAGATTTCTTCAGTAGTGATGAGTCACTCAATATAAACAATAAACACAAGCAGCAGGAAAAGATGAGGGAGAGGGACAAGGTAGCGAGACGGCGAGGCAGACTGAGAGAAGGAGAGAGACAGTGTGTGGAGCACAAACCCAAATTGAAAGAAGTAGTTCTGTAGTCAGTTGATGTGGGACTCTGTCAGCAGGAATTCCTTGGGTTGATAGTAATCTGGGACATTGAGATGAGTATTTAGTATTAAGCAGTTTGTTTTTAGGTCTTAGTTGTGTTGATGTGGCGAGGAACAATCAAATTTAGTAAATAGTGTTTAGTATCAGACACTCTCGAAACAGAGTGCTATTTTTGTTTTGTTTTTAAATATAGCAGACAGCACGCCGTCCTCTTTTCTGCTGCCACTGTTTCACCTGTGACTCTGCCACCTTTCGACAAAGCCTATTACCAAGTGTCTATCACATGACAGCCGAGCAGGGACCAAGTATAGTTCCCGTGGCATTTCAAAAATACTGGATGAGGCACTGAATAAATAAGCACAGGAGTCTTGGCTTAAAGAGACCACATCTTCAAACGTGAACTCCTTTAAATTGTGTTGCATCATATATGGACACATAACCATTTATCTATCTCGTTTTTGAACGCCCACTCCCAAATGTTTTTCTGTGCCGAATAAAGCTCACATTTCCATCCCTCTCTTCGCAGCAAGATGACCAACTAAGATGGATCCGTTACAACCGTGAACAGAGATAAAGGTATTACATGGAGGAAAAAATCTCTTTAAGCATGTAAACCTACTTTAGACCTACTGAGGCAAAGGGGAAGGAAGGCAAATGGCTAGATGGGCTGAGGGGGTGTGCTGCCACCCAGTGACAACAAACAGACATCCAATGTAAATTAACTTTTACTAGGGACTTCAAGCCAAGTTGTGCCCAAATGTACATATCACCAGTACAATTTCATAATTTACTAACACAAACGCAGTTAACATCCACTCCTGGTAAGTGCAAACATCTGTCCTTCTTCAGCAGCCAGGCTTTGTTGAGAGTGTGACCCTCTAGTCTAGAATATCTTTTTGCCTGAGAAAGAACATGATATAAGTAACATAGTGAGGTTTCATATATATTTCATTTAGCAGAAACAATAATGGAGAGTTTCTAAAAGCAAATTTATACATATTATTAAGCCTAGTAATGGATGTCCAACCTACTTTGCTGGTTGTTGTTTGTATCGAAGGCCAACCAAAGTACGAACGAAAAAAAGTATTAATGTGTATGCATATCAGTGTAAAATAGTTGGATTTAATAAATTACATCTTTATTAATGTTGAGTCATATTCTGCTTTTACAAGACAAATTATGCTTGGCTTTTAAACTAGGCTCTTTAAAGAAACTTACGGCACTGGTAGAAGTGGTTGACCTTCTTAATGTCCAGGGGACTAAGCACTTTGGCGTCACCGATCAATGTATAATGATCGGGAACGGGAACTATTGTCTCCAGCACATCGGGTTCTTTGGAGAAGTCATATCTTGGAAGAGAAAAAAATAGATAAAAGAACATTTATAAAAACGCTGTTAAGAGTATAAGTCAATATCAAACAGTAAATAAGATATAATCATATGTTCAGCATTCAGTGTTTATACTAAGTGAAATATATATAATGCATATATATATAGTGCATATGTATATAGGCCAAAATGTCTAAACATGACAATCCCCCTGACCTGCCATATTGTAGTAGGGAGTTGTAGTCGTATGCAGTAATCAGGTTGTTGGTCTCCACCTTGTCAAAGTTATGTTTTTTATCTGTGGTGATAGAAAACAGGTTAGGCTACAGACCACACACAGGCAGCTCAAAAGCAAGTTTTATGCTAAAAAGTCTTTTGTGAAACATCACGGCGTTGGACCACAAAGGAGCATGGACGAGAAGACCCTTGGACCTGTCAAAATGTTGTCCATGTTGATGAGGACGTAGTTGTCTCTGTCCTCACGGGCCTGCTCGTGATGAAAGCCCAGGGCGTGGAGAATTTCATGCTGCATAATGCGTTGAGACAAACAGCCATTTGGTAGAGAAAGCTCTTGCCTGCCACCTTGAAAGCCAAGGTTTGATGAGCATCTAGGGAAACGCATTGACAAAAATACACATGTTAATCACAAATAAAATAAGATTTGTGTGCCTGTCGTTACCCCTGTATGTTCACGTCGCTTACTTCAGTTCTCTCTTACCCATTGCCAGGGAAAATGTAGAGGTAATCTTTCTCTGTGGTCCTCCAGAGAAAGCGGATGCAGGTGGCCCTGTGGAAGGACAGAAGCCCTGTTGCAATGTCATCCCTCTCTTCAGCAGCTGTACAGACAGACAAGAGTCTCGGTTACAAGATGAAGCCCCTAAAAGAGTTTTCAAGTGTCTTTGTACAGTATGTAATCTGCCTATATATAGCTCAGGGCCTGGTGTTACATACGCACTGTACTCAGAGGAAATGCTGACAGGTATGTTGACGAACGTGCTGGAACTACTAGGCCACCTGCAGCCTTTAATAGAGCAGGGTGCATCACTTCTTGTTTCCACTTTTACAGCAATGTCACCATACATGAGGATTGGGTCTCTTACAGCTCTCTCTGTAGAAGAAGATAACATAGAAATATTAACCACCTTGAGTCCTATGTTTTCAATTCAGGGTCAACTCAATTGCAAGTGTTAGTCAAGGTGCAATATTGCAGACAAACCCGGTCAAGGAAAATCATTTCATTAATGTACATGCAGCAGGGTCACATTCAGTTATGAGACAGTTATGAAACCGTAAATACTAAATACACTACACACAACACATTTGTGAATATCAGTAGAGCTATAACAATTTGCAATTCTAAACAACAATTATACTATAACATTTGTTTTGTTTATCAGGACATTAAAACTAAATCTATATTTTTTTTATTTTAACATCCATGGAATCTCAGTCATTCTTTTCTACATGCTAGTTCCCATGCTAGTTGTATTCTTCATTTGTTGACACCCGGTGACAAGAGGGAGGTTTGTGTTTTGTGCCCTAATTTTCAATGACGGTTTAGAGGCCCTTAGACTGATTTATCTTGAAACAAGGACCGTGTTGTACTGTCCATTACGATCATACATTGAGGGTTCTCAAAATGAACCAACGAAAAACTAAACAAAAAAGGTTACACTATTACACACACATTCATAGCTTATGAACCGATTTTAAGCAGTGTGTTGGTGTAAGCAACTGACTCACCCAAGCGAACTACATCCTCTCTACCGGCTGATTTGTTGCTTTCACTCTGACACACACACACACGCACACACACACACACATACAATTAACTTACATTAAATATAACCCCAAATTCAGGAGCAAACATTTGATCATTTCAGGCTATGTCCATGGACACAGCAATGCAAATAGACCTATGTTGATCTGTCAGGAGGGTCAATCTTACCAGAGGAAGGGAGTGGACTGTCCCAAAGCCTAGTACGAGGCTGAAGAAGACAAGGACTGAAGCCATGACGACAGACATCTGTTCACAGCTATTGTGGACTTCAAATACAGATACTCAGCTTTAAGTGAATGACTTAGAATAACCGTGTTAACAGAATCAATCAGCCATTTGCTGTGTGCTATGAGTGTGCAATGATAATCATCTGAACTGAAGATACATATTGATCTCCAACTGATTTATCCTCAGGATACAGACATTCATAGTGTATTAATAATTTAAGTAACTGACACAAATAAAGATCAATTTCCTATTTAAAAGTAACAAAAGTACGAACTTTTCCCAAGATCTGAATAAAAGTGAACTATATAATTCCTGTATCAGCTACAGTTAATGCTACCTAATGCAGTATGACAAAAGTTAAGAACTCACCTTCAGTATTTCGATCAGAATGTAATGCTCAAGCACTCAAATCACACCTCCGGCTTGAATAATGCTGATAGATAGAAAGTTACTCATATTTATAAAGTCTTAACAATGAACTCACTCTTTTGAGGTTTAGTTCCTGGGTCAAATGCTGACAGATATTAATGATGTGGTAGTGCTGATAAAAAAAAATTCACCAGAAGGAACTACATTGTGCGTAAACAAAGGTGTTAATTATCAGTGTTGTTTGAAGAGGTAAGATTGAAGTGGGACGACAGAGGCCAAGGCAGAAAGCTGTAGATTAACAAGCTGTCTTATTACGTAATCGTCATTGCATGTACATTAATGAGGGTTCGTACATCTCCTTTTCAATAATATACAGGGCAATTTTAAAATGACCTAGAACTTATTCCTCCCTTTTAATGAGTTAAGTTTTATGATGAAGCGTCTCTTGGTCATTAAAGGTGACGATTACACTACTGGTAAGATTGTCTGACCTCCTTTTTCTGTTACACATGAGCAGCGTTGATGTATTTTTTTCTTTACTTGCACAGCTTTCAACAAACAATAACATGGTCTGTATTACACTTGAAGTGTCAGCAACAATACGCACCTACATTTACAAAGGTGATCTGAGAACAGGGCTGACGTGCAATTGAAATGTTTCAGGAGAACGTACATTATTTCCTAGACCTACTTATCTAGAAATGACTAACAGTTGTCAACAATAATTCAAAAGACTACGAATTCTGATGGTGTGTAGCGACGTCCTAGACAAATAAAGGACGCAAGTTGTTTTATAACTGGGTATTACCCAAGAACATACTTTGACAAAACACACCTTTATTTGTGAGACAAACAAATGATTTGTGGATAGTGTGACGGCACAACACATCCATGACATATTCATTTAAACACATGCTATGGTTATAAGTGCATGTAGGACAATTCTAGTTTTTGAATGTCTGGTTGCTTTATTGAACGTCCCTTTCAGTCTCCTTTTAGTAATTACCCATGCATGCACTTGGAAGACTTACCTGACAATTCTTGGCAGACTCTTCTAAACTAATCCTATATTGACTGCAGCTGGTAAATAAGTCACAGTTCAAACACACTTTACAATAATGTTCAAACAATAATTCACACAACCCATAATTTCATGTCAGATGTGACTTGGGACCTAAATAAACCGGACAAGGGGATAGATATATACTTTAGTAAATTACTCATTTTAAAAAATATTCCATTCATGGCAATCTTAATGTAGAAGTGTTTCGACATAGTGAATGTGAACTAAAGAATGTTTCCCAATTGATCATATTTTCAGCCTTAAACATGCAAGTTTTGGGACAACTATTTGGTTAGGCTTTGTTTTAAGTGTTTATTTGAGTTCTAAGTCAAATAACTTTTTTACAGTAGCTTTATATATACCTTGAGAGAGACCAAGATAAAAGTAAGTATCATCTTTGCTCTTTAGGGCCAAAACACAAATCCAATACTTGTGAATATTATTATATCCCAGTCTCATTTAATATCCCTTCACCACCACTACTAATAGAGTTTTCTTTATATACTGCTTTAGTCAGTTTAGTTATAAGACAAAGAAAAAGATGAAGAAAGATGTTTAAAATTAAATTAAAAATCAGTGAAAATTATAATATTACAAATCTTTTGATACACAAATGTCAAATCCCAAAACAAAAAAATATTTTCTCATTGCAACATAAATCATATAAATGTTTATCTAACAAAGAATAACGTTATTTTCCTAACAAAATTAACCTAAATGAATCTGAACAGGAAGTCACTCTTACAAACCGACATAGTGGCCCACCCATGCCATTAACCATTCAATAAAATAAAGGGAAAATTTAAGAACAATTATTTCTAAACAAGATACTGTTAATAAAACCGTAATTAACAGGTTAACAAAGGTCACCACTTGATTCTTGTAAATACTTGCAGAGGAATGTGGTGACATAGACCCAGGTCATTGTCCATGCAGTGGTGGCTGTAGCTACAACGTTTGTCCTCCAGCAGGTGCCATTTCCCCTAGGCAGACACAGTGCTGCACTGCAAAGACCTCACCGGGCTTTGGTAACAAGGCACTGCGGCTTTGATTGTTTAATGTTTCTTGATTGTGTGCTCTGCTAGTATTGCATGTGTATCTGAGACAGAGGATGAAGCTTGCGGCCTGCCTCCTAGTTCAGCGCTTACTACTGTTCATATAATGAAAAGTGACAAATGTCACAACCAATCATCGAGCACTTCCTGTTCAATGGTGGCCGTGATTACGCTGTGTTGACTGTCAGCAATTGGTTGAGTCCTTGTACCGTTGGTTGAATGAATTGGGGAGGCGGGGCGTCAGGATGTCACCTGCTGAACGTAATTGGCAGGGTAGAGGCCAACTCTGCCATTAGCCAGCTGACCTTTACACCAACCCTGTTCATCCTCCTCTCCGAATTTTAGCAACTCTTCACCTGGAGACCATAATATGAAGGGAAGCAGATTGGTGGAGGGGAAGAGAGAGAAAAATAATAAAATAAAACAGGTTATAGGACAGTCTTTCATTGTGGGACTTGTGACATGTAGCATAACATCAGATCATATTTAAAAGAATCCCCATGTCTCCACGGTTGATATCAAGTTCTACCAACAGTCCAGTAAAGGATATCAAATTCTGCAACGAATGGATTTCTATGAACACGAGACCATGGGTACAATGACTAACCTGTAAATACAACACAAATAATGCCACACCTAAAGTGGAAACACTAAACCAACGTAGCCTATCCAAACAAAGGCCAATTGAAGAACAGGAACAGGAGAAAATTAATAATCACATGAGTATCGTAAGAGGTCTCCAGTTGAAGTTCATCTCCCATACTTTGTGTTTGTTCCTTGTGCATAGGGCCAAGTCACCACTCATTAGCGAGCATACCCAGCCGCCACAATAAGACAAGACCCCTACTTAGGGCACAGCCTCTTCCCCTGCTTGGATACCAGACACCCGGTTTCTGAGACACACACACAGCCATTTACAACCGGCTCGGAGACGCTGTCTAAGGTCTCGTTAGGTTAATCCCACTAAACGCTCCTGCAGGGAAGTTACACTGTCTGGGGAGTTTTAGGACAGAAAAATCAAAATGAAGTCACTACTGGTACAGAGCCTGGTTGCCCCCGGGGGGCTCGTGTTAAAGCTTTGTCACAATCAATGTACCCCTCTCTTTTGGAAACATGGATGAGGAGGTTCTGCATTAAGGTTAAGACCCAATCAATGCACTGCTTGCAGGTGTCCCATCCAATCCGTATGTGCACGTAGATGAGCAGCCTTAAATAGAACATTTTATAAATAGGAAGAGGTAATTAAGCGTATGCAATTGTGAAATCACTCAATTATCAAACCTACCAGCAAGTTGAATGATTGAGACTTGAAACAAGGATACTCAATTAATTGAAGCAATTGCCCCCAAAGCAGTCAAATCTGATAGTGATTTTAATGACATGATAACATAGTTTCATGGCATCAGTGCAATTCAACTTACCTGTTGACGAGTTAAAGGTTAATTAAAACCAATTATCAATTGATAACCATTCAGGATATTAGGGAACCATATGCAGCTTTCTTATTATTTACAAGAACACATCTTTGAATGTTACACAACGTAAACCCAGAAGAATAACATTACAAATGTGTGCTGTAAACAAAGAAGAGCTAGAAGCTCAGTACCTGGATTGTAAATTGTAGCATGAGCAAACTTGACTAAAACAAACATCAACCTCAACACAACATTGAAGTCATCCATCTAGATTAACGGGCTAAGAGGCACCGATCGCCATGCAAACAGATCGCAGTGTCAGCTTGTACTTGCGTATGGAAGAACCATTCATAGTTTCATATGTGTACGTTGTTTTTTGTATGCAGCAAACTACTATGTGCGCGTGGGGATGGCTTTCATTGTGTGAGTTTGCCATTAATGAGTATTAGTATGGATTAATACCTGATTTAAAGCTGAGCTCATCAGACTCCTGGCCGGCGTAATCATAGAGCGCACGCACTCGCACCCCCTCTACCTTCTCGTCTTGCTCCTCCTCCTCCTCGTCTTCACCTACACCATTGGCTGCCAACACCTTCTTAGGAATGTCCTCATCAGACCAATCAGATGAGTAGTCCTTCCCTCTGCACAGGAAGAACATGGGGACAGGAAGTCCACACTTTATTATTATCAGAGTGCCAGCTAGTTAGGGAGACTGGAACGAGATGAGAAAAAGGAACTGTAGAAAATATGTCCCAAAAAACAAATAATAAAAATAATCCCATTCTGAGCTATAGACATAGAAGGATGTGAAGAGATTCCGAGACAGTTCATTAGCACTTGTGTACTGTGTGTACTGTGTACGGATCAGTCTGACCGTGAGTGTACCTTCATCAACCAAGAGAGGTCAGCGGTGACTACCGTGGGTTGCTGATGGGTGGTGACATCTTAAAGGAATAGTGTATTTATTATGTTTAACCTTATTTGCGTGGCTGTGTTCAGAATCGCCTTCAATAGATCGTTAACATACCAGAGAGGACTTAAAATGTGAATGTTGTATGCCAACGGTACACGATATGTTTAATTTTAGAATGGAAAAAGTTTCTCGGAGGACATACTATATTTGGAAAAATGATGAATCCCTGAGAGTTACATGTCCATGCCCAAAAATTACAATCTTCTAAAAATAAATAAAGTAGTATACTAGATTTTGGTTTTAGTACGCACTCATTGAGTGTATAGTACGCAATATTTAAATAAGTGGTTCTGAACAAAGCCCACGTTGTGTGTTAAGTGTGGAATGGAAACCTATAAGTGATAGCTTAGCAAGAGGGCTTTTAAGTTAGATGTCTTGTGTGCTAACCTAGTACACCTCTCTTAGTAGTACAGAAGTATTACACATACCCTTGTCTTGGAAGTGTGTGTATGAAATAAGTGTGTGTGCTTGTTTAGCCACAGAGGAACTGACTCAGCGCTCAAGCTAATAATTAGAGTGTGAGGAGGCTGCATAGAGATGGTTAACTCCTCTGGGTAGTAAGAACAACAGTACATCTATACACACACACACACACACACACACACACACACACACACACACACACACACACACACACACGTGAATAGGGGTTAAATTAGCGAGGTGTGTAATTTACTCAACACAAAATAAAGAAAGATTT